>JAGFNX010000473.1:0-92126 GCA_017657125.1 Scopulariopsis brevicaulis
CGGGGGGGGGGGGGGGTGGTGGGGGNTGGGGGGGGGCTTGCCGATCGTCTCGGAGGAGTCCTCTGCGTCATCGGGCTTGGGGGCCTTCTTGGCCTTCTTCTTGGATACGACGGGGGAGGGCTTCTCGTCTTCGGAGGAGGACGAGTCGGAGGACACGTCGGAGGAGGAGGCGGACTCGGGGAGGGGCGTCTTGGCGGCCTTCTTGACCTGCTTCTTGGTCTTCTTGGAGTCCGACTCGCTGCCAGAGGAAGAGTCCGAGTCGGAGGAGGAGGAGTCAGAAGACGAGCCCGAGTCGCTCGACGCCGGGAGGGGGACCGCAGCCGCCTTCGCCGTCTCATCCTCGGAGTCCGAGTCCGAGTCCGAGTCCGAGTCCGAGTCGGAACTGCTGTCAGACGACGAGTCGCTATCAGACGAAGAATCGCTATCGGAAGAAGAATCGCTGTCGGACGAAGAGTCGCTGGAGCTGTCCTCCTTTATCTTGGCCTTCTTGGACTTGGGTTTCTCGTCCTCGGAGCTCGAGTCGCTGTCGGACGAAGACCCGGAGTCGCTGCTGGAGTCAGACGACGCCTTGCGCTTCAGGCTCTTCGCGGCCGGCTTGGCGGGGGCATCGCCCATCTCCTCGTCGCTGGAGTCGCTGTCGCTGCTGCTGCTGCTGTCCGAGCTGGAATCGCTGGAACTAGACGAGTCCGAGCTAGAGTCGCTCGAGCTGGAAGAACTGGAGGAGCTGGAGGAACTGCTGGAGCTGGAAGAGCCGGAGCTGGAGGAACTATCGGAAGAGCTCGAGGAGTCGCTAGAAGAGGAGCTGGACGACGACGCGCTCTTCTTGCCCGTCTTCTTCCCAGCCTTCTCAGCCTTCCCAGCTGGCGTCTTCAGATCCTCCCACGTCCTAAAGAGCGTCACAAGCGAGGGGCTATGCGCGTCAGCCCCGGCCGCCTTCAAGCCCTGGCTCGCACGCGCCTTCTTGAACTCGGCGCAAGCGGCGTCAAACGAATGTTCCGAGAGGAAAGCCTCCACCATATCTAGCATCTGGGCCGGAGGCGCATCGGCAGCGCCCTTGGAAGCGGCCTTGCCCGCATCCTTGGCCTTCTGCGGCCTCGACTTGTCCGACTTCTTCGCCATGGCTGGTGTCGACTCGCTGGAAATGGCTGTGTTCGCAGAGGAATTGTTGGCGAAGAGCCACGAGGGGGGTTGCGCTTTCGGTGCCGGCATACGCCCGGGAGACCGCAGATATTCGTAGAGGCCGCGTGGGGTGACGAGGAGGTCGTGAGAGGGGGGCCGGAACTTGCAAGGTTTTGGACGGGCCCTCGTAATCGCGGGCGGTAACTTTTTTTTGGGCGCGGCGGGCGGTGACACTGACAAAAAATTTCAGGGCGCTGCAGAAATCTTTTTCGGCCGTCTTATCTGTGGCCGGCGTTTTGCCGCTTATCTTATCGTACCTTAAAATGTGGGGCATTCGCGCCATTGCTGGAGAGACGGGCGGGAGCACCAGGCACAGCCAGGGATTGTGGGATGACAACACGGGAAGCAACGACCCTGCTAAACCCATCCATTCCAAGAGGTCCCAAACGCGGACAATCCTCGCTTTTTACATCAAATAGGACCCTCTTTTGTTCCATTGTTGGAACATCAACCTAACAAGCGGACGCGTAGCTTCCCTTGTCTTTTCCTGGACCACATTTCCGACGCACCATCAACAACCCAGCTTCGATACCCCGACACAGCATGCACTCCACAAAGCGAAAGTTCAACGCCCTCATCCAGGGCATCGGCAACAAACCATCTACCCCGGGAAAGACACCTGATAGCCCGCACGACAAGCGCCCCTCCACACCGCGAAGCTCCCTCGGAACGCCGACGAGCAACAAGACGACCTCCGACTCGGACCTGAAGCGCCGTCGGACCGGCGTCCCGGGATCGACCCCCCCAGTGAGCAGCTCAAAGTCGACATCAGGCGGGATTCTGAAGAAATGGAGTGGAAAGACCAGCAGCCCGACTCCGCCGCCGCAGCCCAAGTACTGTCCTAGTGACCGCAAGGAGCTGCTTCGGCGCCTGGCCACATTCCAGGACCTCACGGACTGGGCGCCGAAGCCGGATCGGGTGAGCGAGATAGAGTGGGCCAAGAGGGGGTGGGTTTGTCAGGGGAAGGAGAGGGTCCGGTGCGCACTCTGCAACAAGGAGCTGGTCATGAAGCTGAACAAGAAGGAGGTGGACGGAAAGGAGGTGTCGGTCCTTGTTCCCTCGGAAATTGGTGAGTCGAGCTACCCGACATCCTCGAGACGGTCCACTAACTGAGTCCCAGAGGAGGCGCTGGTCAACAAGTACGTCGAGCTGATCGTCGAATCCCATGGCGAGGACTGCCTCTGGCGCAAACGCGGATGCGACGGTAGGTTCCCTTCTCTGAATTCCTAATTCAAAGCTAACGGACTATGCAGATTCCCTCCTCCGCATCTCTTTCAGCAACGCAACGGCCAACGTCGAAGCTCTCCGCGAACGATACGACGAACTCTGCGCCAGGAAACCCTTCCTCCCCTACGACTTCAACCTAAAGCTCCCGGAAGATCTCGACCTAGACGGCATCCTCGCCCAACTTCCAAACGCCTTCTTTACGGACCCTCCCCCGAAAGAACCCTCCGCAGAATCGCCAAACAAGGCTGCACTTGCACTGGCGCTCATGGGATGGCAGGGCCTCTCGAACCCGCGGATAGGAGCCGTTCCAAACTCGGCCTCGTGCCATACCTGCCTGCGCCGGCTGGGCCTGTGGATGTTCAAGAGCAAGGAGGTCGGGCCCGACAATGAGATCATCGTCCCGGCACCGATGGACTTTCTTGACCCAGTCAAGGAGCACCGCTTCTTTTGCCCGTGGAAGAATCCCCAAGGACAGCGCCTGTCGAGTTCAAAGCCGAGTCGGGAGGCCGATCTCTCAGCGTCGGAGATGCTGGCTCGGTCTATCAAAAACGAAGCGTACCTCAGGGGTGTGTTTGATGGCTCGGGAAAGAGGAAGAGCACCACCACCGGCACCGATGTCGCTCCCGGAACCCCGTCCCGCGGCACCGTCGCCACCCCCCGGACCCCAGGAACACCAAACACCAGCATAAGCATCGGAGGCGCTGACACGCCCCTGACGACTGGTGTCCCAGACGAGGAGGAGGACGAGGCGGCAAGGGACGCAAAGGACAAGGAGAGGTGGGCGCGGCTGCGGAGGGTGAAGAGTCTATTTGATGGCAAGGGTGGGAAAAAGTCGCGGCGGGCTGCGAGTCGGCCTGGGACGGCGCATTCGACAAAGTCATCAAAGTCGACGAATCAGTAGAAGGGTGTTTATTTTGCGGGCTTGGCGGTGATGATCTATTGGGAGGCAGGGGGACTTATAATAGTTCGCGGTGGTAGTTACGTTAATAGATACCCGTCCGCGAGAGGTGAGACGGACTTCATACAGGACGCGTCTCGGGATGATCCGCTACGGCGTTCAGAGTTGGTCCGTTCTAAAGAGGAAGGCCCATAACGGGGCCATGTTGCTTTGCTCGCTAAGTCATCCTTACGATACCAGTTCGTAGTGTCATCCGCGCTCCGTTGCTAATGACGGGGACTTTCCGCCGTAACCACCCCATACTTGGGAATTATAGAGCCTACGGCCCGCGAGAGGGAAACCCTCCTCCCTCACCTCGCGTCTTCTCTCTACTGAGGCTGCACGTTGTTGAGAACCGCGCCCCTAGCCAAACTCCAATAGCTCGGAGACGATTCGCCTACCTTCATAAAGTCCGAGGCCGCGATTTCCACATCGACTGCATGTTAATATGCGCCACTCGTTAATGGCCGGCCTCTGTTACCCCGGACGACACTACTCTGGCCCGGGGTAATATACATGACGTTACCCTCATCAGACAGTCTTTGCCAGCGTGAGCGTGCGACGTAAGACGGCGCAATCTTACAGCGGGTCGGTCACAAACACGGGCACGCGAGGAACAAGGTAAGAATGACGAAGGGACAGTGCCGGATGTGGTTGGACCGGGAAATAAATTAGCTTCACTTCGTGTTTCCATTTATAGCATCTTTTCATATTAGCTCGTGTGAGGCGACAATCATTGCTTGATATACTAGTACCGGCACCGCGGGGCGAAGGCTGCGGTCCAATCTTTATAATCGTTGTACATTCCGGCGCCAGGGTTGGGTTCAAAGCCATCAATATCTCCGGTTCCCATATCCACATATACCGGCTTCTTCTACTTCAGCACTTACACCAGTTACTCGCACCAAGCCAAGATGGCAAAGCAGTTCGCCCTCCTACTCCTCGCCTCCCTCGCATCCGCCGCCCGTCCCTCCTCCACTCCCAAACCTCAACAATACCCCGCCTGCGGCGGCCTCACCCTCGAGCCGAACGGGTGCAAGTCGGGCACCTGCATCTCCGACCCGCGCCAGCCCGGGTGCGGCCTCGCGTGCGACAGGCCTGGGATCTGCGTGCCGAAGGACGTGCCGCGATGCGGTGGTTACGCGGGGCTGAAGTGCCCCGAGGGGTTGCAATGCTTTGATGACCCGCGGGATGAGTGTGATCCGGATAACGGGGGATTTGATTGCACCGGGCTCTGTTTAGTGGCCTTGGAGTAGGGTGTGAGGGAAGGGGGCCTCTGGTTCTATCGGGGACGGGTGGTGATGAAATGTCTACTGCTGAGTTATGTTTGAGGGATGAATAAATGTGCTGTGTTTTCATTGTGTCAGTCGCTGGTGATATCCTGGGTTGTGAGTGTATGCCATATGGCAATACGAAAAAGAAAAGCGACGAACTAGTAGCAGCTTGTTGAGCGAGCACGCGGAAGAAACATAGGGGGAGAACACCCCAGAGATTTAGAAGAAGCAGGAACAATGTCGTCACATTGGTCATTCCGATGGGATAACTCTGTCGGAGAGAGGCCTTCGCGACGGTTTAAATCCGAGACATTATCAGACAAGACAGTGCCCACTTGCCCTTGCGCTCCCCGCGTGTCTCAGATGCCTTTTTACATATCAGCAAGTGGTTGGCACCGAATACGACATTTAGGACAGCTTCAATGGTGAGACAGATATAAGTCATAACCCTTTTTCCTGTTCGCGGGGGGTTTCGGCGGCGTATATCCCAGACCACCGAGACACCGCGGTGCGGGTGCTATGGCTGGGACTCCTCTGGCGGTTTCAACTTGTAGTTTAGATAGAATCTCTGGTCGGTGCTGCGCTCTCGCGCGTTCGCGGCTATACTACTAACACGGACTCTCGGAGGAATGACGACGGGTCTGAGTAAGACGAGGGCTTGTTATTACTTACACCCATGGATGGCGCCTTCTCAGGAAATTGACGAGTGAGAACCAACATGTCACCGAATGACACCTCAATTTATGTGAGTATAATGAGGTCTTCTCTCGGTGTACATCGAGCGCGAGGACTGTCCAAGGTCCGTTGACGCTCCCTGATGTAGTATTCAGAAACTTTGTTTGTTTGACGACGAATATAGACTGGCACCAATGCGTTCAAATTCTCTTCGGCAAGACTAAGGTGCTAAACATGGGCGAGCTCCGTAAGGACTAGAGGACCAGTTTTTTTAACTCCGACTTGACAGATGCCTTGAAGAAGTCAATTTGAACCATAGCAACCGACGCTATCTAACTTGAAGCGGGATATTCGAATGAATGGATATCAGCATATTGCTCAGTCTGGCGTGGAATAAGATTACCTTATCGCTAAGTTGAGCATCTCCTGTTTGGGGGTCAACACTTGGCAGCAAAACAATGAAAATGGATCGAGATATTCCATAACACCGGTATTAAACTAAGCAACCATACTATCGATCTGGACTATTTAATCCACGGTAAGATCTGCGGGCTCAGGGACCGCCGAGCCTCTAGTCTTGACAGATAGAGAACCACCCATCTGGTCCAAAACTCTGCCATATAAACCGATGCGTCCATCCTCGTACAGTCAAATAGCGTGCGCAAGAGTCTAGACATCCGAGTCCGCAAGTATTGTGTATAGACTGTTGTCAAATCCCCGTGCCGCCTCCGCCTCTCGGACCAGGTTGACATACTCTCCACGCTCTACCAACCGTTGGCGTTTCGCCTCATCTTCGTGGTATAGTGGTCCATCCATCGCTGGCGGCACGATCGACAACTGTTTTGCAAACTCCACCAGCTTCCACGGGGCGATAATGGCATCCAACCGACCGCCCGTTGGATATAATCCAGACTCAGCCACCGTGCTGTAATAACCGACCCTTATAAAATTACTGATGGCAATATTGTAGACGTCAATAAAAGCTTAAGCTCAATATTTTCCACTTTGATGGAGCCAAGCGGGAAAAAGTTCTAAGTGACTCAAGGGTACAATCGTCCCTTTTCGTGTTAAGTGGCTCAGTTTAAGCCACAACTACTGTAAGATGTGCCGTGTTGATCGTTTCCCCTCGCGGGCTTCAGTGTACACCCACCTGTCAGACCTAGAAGCGGGTGTGTATATATAATTCGCCTACATGGATGCGTCGCTTGACATCTTGGCGAGTCCTTTTCAGACTGCCGAATACTCGGCAGTTGCTAGTCTCTATCTGGCCCACTCCCCTCTTTCGGCACATATTCCTCGTCCGAATGATACGAATACCTCAGACGAAAGAGGGTCCCATCACCCCGTGTAGCCCCACCAACACTTGCATGGCAAAGAAGGGCAGAATCGGCACGAACTAACGAAGGTTCGGCAGCTCCACGGCCTTATCCCACAGAAGCTATCTAATAGCTTCGGGTCGAAGCCATTAGCCTCCGCAACCTTCAGGGGTAAACCCCCCACCTCCACATATCCACATAGTTTAATTCTACTGCAATGTACAAAGATAAAGCATGCTAACGCCGAGGTCTGCCCCGTATGCGTCTGAGCAGTGGGGCCGATGGGCGCTGGCGGACGAACGGAGCGATAGACTCGTTAATAATGCTGCTGCTAACTGTACCAACACCGTGGTCATGATTTACTCAGTCGGCAAGTTCATTCTCATATCTCTCATCGCGTGTAGCACCTTGTCTTTTAAACTAACAACCATCCAGGCACCCCACCGTTGACGCCTTTGCGTATAACCCCAACGTGACAGTCATATCTACGCCGGTCTCGCTGGCTCCCTTACGGACGTCATCTTCGGCGACGTCAAACAGTCGAGGAGACTTCCTTACACCGTCGCCATGAAGCAAGAAGACAACGGCCACCTCTCGAATCCCAGCATGCCAGGCGATTGGTTCCCGGAGGACAACTTTACTGAGGGTGTCTACATTGGCTATCAATACTTCGATGCGGAGGACATTACACCTCGTTACGAATTCGGCTTTGGGTTCTCCTATACTAGTCGTCCAACTTGCAGTCCCGGGTTAAGAATGATGTCTCTACGTATGAATATCCCAATCCGGAGATTGCTATTCGACAGGGAGGACACCCTGAGCTGTGGAATACTATCGCGGTAGTTAAGGCGGAGGTTATTACCAACTCAGGAGAGGTAGCTGGTGCCGAGGCCGCGCAGTTGTACGTCAAGATGCCAGGTGACGATAACCCCTCCGGCTTTTCAGGGGGTCCACGCAGGTCGGGCCGCTTGTTCCGGGTCAGACGGGGACCGCGGCGTTTGAGGCTTCGAGGACGCAGATGGGTACGTGGGACGTGGAGGACCAGCAGTGGAGGTTGGGAAGGGTGAGTTATACCCTTTGGGTTGTGTCTAGCAGTAGGAAGCTACATCTTGAGGGGAGTATTTGACATCGAGTGATGGTCGTACGAATGAAGATAGGGCAGCTATCCTAGGCATAGGATTTCAAGGTCCGCAGTTTTGTATTGAATTCCCATATTTTTGGATTGAAACGCAGTCGCTTTAGTTATCCAGTCGTATTTGGCTATGGCCGCCCAACTTTCTTGACTATCTTGACTATTCGAACTATTCCGATTACTCCGATTATTCCGACTATTCCACTATTCCGACTATTCCACTGTTCCGACTATTCCGACTATTCTGACTATTCCGACTATTCTGGCTATTCCGACTATTCTGACTATTTTGACTATTTTGACTATTTTGACTATTCCGACTATTCCGACCATTCCGACTATTTCGACTACTAAACTATTTTGACTA
Source organism: Scopulariopsis brevicaulis (assembly GCA_017657125.1). Lineage (NCBI taxonomy): Eukaryota > Fungi > Ascomycota > Sordariomycetes > Microascales > Microascaceae > Scopulariopsis > Scopulariopsis brevicaulis. Next base: position 8,108 of record JAGFNX010000473.1, read on the forward strand.
CTGATTAATTTGACTGCCGTGAGTATTATGACTGCTATGACTATTATGACCACTATGATTATCTTGAATTTCAAAAATGAGACCAACTCGTTTCCAACCTTGGTATTGATTATACTGCGTAGGCCTGGGGGGTTTTCCTGACTTAGAGACTTGTCCTCGACGGGGACTAAAAAGGAATTCGAGGCGATGAGACTGCCCTACTGTATGATATTGACAGTGACGATTCGGAGTAGATGACGCCTTGTCGCTGTTTTGAGACATTGCATTCGGTGCCTGGCAATCCATACTTACTGATGCTGTTTCCCCCGTTTTGGGCTCTCACACATCTTACGCAACGGACAACTGTGTGCTCGAGGCGACAACACGAGGGAAGAAGCGGCGGCGTTCTGACGCCATGGAGGGAGATGAGACACAGTACAGGAACAAGAGGACCCGGTGGATTGCGGCTGCACCTGTCAAGCTACGGCGCAGTGCTCGCTTGCCATGCAAGGGGTGACCGCCTAGGATGCCTGGCGTCACTATTTACAATCCGCGACGGAGGAAGCTGCTGCCGTCTTGAGTAGGGTCTACGGATACTCTGCTGCGAGAGCGATTGTACGAGAGAACGGCTGTATGGTTCATGATAGCGATTAACGGTTTCCTTCATCTAGTATTAAAAAAAAAAGCACCTGAGAGAAACTAATTTTTGGGAGACGGTTTGCGTGTGGCCCGTCCAATTAAGCCTACGAGATTATAAAGAGGACATGGAGAAGTATTCGAGTTCAGGCAACTAGAATGTTGTCGATACACTCGTCAGTGAAATCTTGAAGCTGACGAACTTCAATATTCTTCATGGATCTCGCGCAGATGAAGAGTGATTGCAGTTTTGTAGACTGATGTTGTGCCCGATAAATAGTCAACTAAACCTATGGCATTGGTTTGGTACTTTCCCATTTGGCGCGGTCACCATGAGTGGGTAGAGCATGTAGTCTCTTTCGAATGAACGATACATTTTTGACTATTTCTTTCCTTCCTGTAACATGTACGGCCAATATATGATTGATACCACCGCGACATACGCGTTGTCGAAACTAAAAGAACAATTTACATCCATGTTAAGGTGACCATATTTAGATATATCACCGTATATGACCTGGCGTAACCAAACGAAACTCTAACCGCATTTGGATGAAATGCCCCCCACCTCGAGCCTCCGGACAAATGCCCCCACCTGCCGTAATCGCGGGGCTTCGTCCCAGGCACGCGACTCCGAACCGCGACGGACCCTTACCCCAAACCGCCCCTCAGCCTCACCTCATCTCACCTCATCTTCTCACACCAAATATCACCTCCTCGTCTCATACCTATCTTACACTCCCCCATTCTTTAAATCGCCACCCTCACTCGGATACCTCGCCGCCAGCCACCCCGCCAAAAAGAAAATGACGGACCCCTTCGTCTTCCCCCGCGAATACCACTTCCCCCCCTTCTTCACCCGCCAAACGAACCTCACGACCCATCACGCCCAACTAACAAAGTGGTCGACCCTAGTCCTCTCCTTCTGCCAGCACCACCGCATCCACAAGCTCTCCCTCTCAAACTTCAACCCCTCCCAGTCCGCCCCCTCACAACCCGCCCCCGCTCCCACCGAAGATGCGCCCCCAACAGAAGCATTGTTCCACAACGCAAAAATAAACAGGCGGCTCTCGATGGAGGATATAAGGGAGGTGGTGGAGTTCATGCGCAAGAACGGGAGGGCGGAGCCGGCGGGGGAGGAGGGGGACGTGGTGTGGGTTTACTGGCGGAGGCCGGAGGAGTGGGCGGCGAGCGTGGAGAGGTGGGTGGATGAGACGGCGCAGAGGGGGATGGTCATGACGGTTTATGAGCTTACAGAGGGAGAGACGTGCCGGGGGGCTGGTGAGTCTTCTCCTACCACCCCTACAGAGCGCTGGCTTCTTGCCCGGGCAACTACCGTTGAGCGCAATGGAATTGCAGCGTGCTAACGGTGTAGCAGAGTTCTACGGCCTCGACCGCGAGTTGATGGTCAAGGCGCTCCAGGTCCTCGTCAAGAAGGGCAAGGCGCAGATCTTCGGACAGGAAGACTCCCAGGGCGTCAAGTTCTTCTAATACAGCCACCCGCCACCACTCTACCTAGCCACCACCTCGGGAACGACGCCATCAAGTACGCATACAGAAAAGAACCAAAAGTGTTCGACAAGGAGCCTACATCAAACGCCACAGTCACGCTAATGCAACACAACCACCGCCCGAAGTTCTACACCTTCCCTCACTCCTCCTTGACCGCGTACTCGCCCCCGTCATACGCCACCTCCTGCCTCATCACAGCATCTAACAACCAATCCGGACTCACAATCCTCGCCTGCATATTCCCCTCCTCCGCCATCTTCCGGAACTTGCCAAACAGCTCTCTCTCCGCCGCAGTATTCGACGTCAGCAGATACACCGGATCAGGCCTCACGACCCCGCCGTCCTCCTCCGGCGTAACCTTCTTGATCGTTACATGTCGCCCGTCGTACGTCTTCCACGTAGCGTGGCACGCCCGCGCGATAGCCTCGTACGTCTTGACCCCGTGCCGCACGTGCGGCGTGCAGTACACGGGGATCCCCCGCAGCAGCTTCCCGCCGTTGGCTCGCGCCCGCGCCACCGACGTCGCGAGCTTCATGCCGTGCGTCTTCTCGCCTTCGCGGTCGGTCAGGAGGAAGTCTTTTGGGTCGACGACCTCGCGCGAGGTCAGGACGGTGTCGAGGAAGTCGGTAGATATGATGGTCGCGCCACGGATGAGGCCGCAGAGGAACTTTAGGGTGCGCCAGATGCGGGGGGCGGCGAGGTACTGGCAGGCGCTGGTCTCGGGGACGACACGGATGCCCAGCTCGCCCAGTTTCATCTAGATTAGGTGTGAGCGGAGTGTAAAAATACCGTGGTGAGACGCGCAAACTTACCCTGTCCTTGTCTTCTTTCCTGGGATCGTCAACCCAGCGCTGGTAGCCCGTGATAGTCACCGTAATGTTATACGGCTTCTCCATTTTCCTCCGCTTCTTGCTCGGCCTCTTCGTCTCCTCCGCCTCCTCCTCCTCCTCCTCCGCCTCCGCATCATCCTCCGTCTCCTTCTTCACCTTCTTGCTGTTCGCCTCCTGCCTCGCGTGCTCGAGCTGGTCCGCCGCCCGCTTCCCGCCCCAGACGCCCTTCCCGTCCTTGCTGTGCCTCTTCTTCTCCTTGTCGTACTTATCGATGTCGGATGCGAGGAGGCGCAGCGTGGCGGCCGCCTTGCTCTTGGCGCTCCGGCTGCCCGTCGAGTACGCTGACGGCGTGTCGTTCTCCTTGTCCGCCGCGGCGTGCTTCTTCGGCGCCGGCGTCACGGGTGTCTGCTTCACTGCCTCCTCCCTCCACACCTTGACGTCCTCGCGCCCGATGGCGATGCCCTGTGCGGGCCCGCGGTCATACGCGTTCGCCTGCGCGGCCTGGAGGATCAGCCTCCGCCTCTTGGCTGACGGCGGCAAGTTCTCCTCCTCGCCCGGATAGTACATCTCCCGCAGGATCTCCTCGTCGAAAAAGGTCTGGCCGATAACCTCGCCCAGGTTCGTCCGCGAGGGGAAGTGCGTGTACTTGTTGTTCGTATAGGGCTGGACGGCGCACTTGGCGTAGCTCTCCTCTATCCAGAGGTGGTTCACCATGTTGATGCCCCAGTCCGCCGCCGCCTCGCACTTCTCGCTGTTGTCCCGCGCCGTGATGAGATGCGTGTTCTCGGCCTTCATCGTCTTGGTGTAGGTGGCCCCGGCGGCCTTTATGAGGTTCGTGAGGTAGGGTCGCGCCTCGCCGCCGTAGTTCGACAGGGTGATCCTAAAGTCTGCAAATCCGGGGATCCCGTTCCTAGGAACGGGGTAGTGCAGTAGGCGGCGGAGCGGGGATGACCACTGGTCCGTGGTGATGAGGTGGTAGAGCCAGGATAGGTTGCCAACTTCCTTGCAAAGCTTCGCCGCCCGGACATAGTCGGAGCCGTCCCGATACTGGCAGATAAACATGTCGCACTCCTCAACGTCATCCGTGATCTGTCCGCTGGAAGATGTGATGATCTCATCAATAATTTCTCGCAGGCGCGGCGAGAGGGCTAGGTCCTTCGCTAGCATGACCTTCTTTGAATTGAATACGCTCAGGGGTTCCCGCGCCGATTGTGTCGATGGGGGTATGTGCCGTGGCTGGGCGCTCGTGGCCCCCTCCATATGTTGGCTGGCAGGCATCTCGACTGACCTTTCGGGGTCGCCCCGTAGGATCTCGGGGTCTGGTAGTAGATACGGTCCCTCGTCGATACGCTTTCCCAGCTTGAAGCAGTCGTCAAACCTGTCAAGGACGTAAGCCCATCTGCGTTCAGTAACGTCAATGTGGGGTGTTATTACCAGTGAGGCAAGACGATCTTCGCCCTGCAGCCGCTGGCCCTCGCCTCCTGACATACCGGATCGTCATCCGACAGCGCGCAGATGTGCGTCGTCATCTTGCTCAGCGACGGGGAGTCCATACCTCCCAGCGCCGCCGTCGCGCCGATGATCCCCTCCTTATCCAATGTGGGCAGTCCGGCGCAAGTGATGACGACGGAGGAGAATATCATCCGCGGGTCGGGGGAGAAGGGGCGGATCTGGGCGAGGCGGCTCTTGGCGAGGGAGAGCTGCACCCAGTTGTCGGTCATGACGGGTATCATCATGGCCTGGGCCTCGGTGTACTGCGGGAAGTCGATGGTGTTGGCGACGATGTGGCTGACCTTTTCGACGGATATCGAGCCGTCATATCGCGGTTCGCAGATCTCGCCGCCATTGCTTTTGACAAAGGTGGATAGCTGTAGGACGTTAGAACTGAGTTTCCGACCGGGACAGGCTTCTTCCGGGTGGTAGCACACCTCTGAGATCCGCTGAGGCGTCAGCTCGGGGCTAGAGACGAATGCGAGGGAGCATTGCGCAAAGAGCTGCTTGCTCATGTTGGCTGTTGGACGCGACGCGCGCAGGTGGAAGCGAGTCTAGCAGTCTCGTTCGGTTCGGTGTGAAAGCCAGATATTGTGAGTAATACGAGGAGTCATGAAGGATGACCCTTCAGTTTTCGTAAAACCGCAATAATGGTGGTCGAGGTTGTACTGTCGCGGGAGTGGAGCCTGGGAAGACGCGTCGCAGGGACGTGATTTAATGGGCAAAATAGGCAACGCGAGGAAGTCAGGCGGTCACATGAGCTTAGTGTACTTCGATGCAAATTGTTCGAGGTACTTTTGTATTCCCTCAACACACAACAGTACATACAGAGCGGGGCACCACTGTACCACTACAGTCGTCCTGCGTGTAAGAGCCTATTCGCGTGGAAGCGCGTTCATTCCGAGAATTCGCATCGCGACACACTCCAGAGTTCCATCCTTGCTTTAGCGAACACCTCAGCTAATACCATCCAATTTTGTCATCATCTTTGTATAATAGTCTATATCGTTATCTCATTTGCGGATTACCCGCTTAGTCGTACCAAATCGCATTCATGCCGAAGCCCGGCTCCGGGATCCTCAACCTCGCAACGCGGGCCAGGAACTCGTCCTGCCACCGGTAAACCTCGATCCAGCCCTCCTGGTCGTCCGTGATGGCCACCCACTCGTCGGTCCAGTCGGCCGGCGCCACGGCGTTGCTGTGACCGCCGCTCGTGGGCGTGGGGTTCAGGCAGATCTGCCTCTCAATGTGCCCATCGTCGCCGAGCTTGAACGCGGCGATGTAGCCCTGAAGGTCAAAGCTGTTGGCGCGGCTCGATGCGAACATGTACTTACCGCTGAAGGACACGGCGCAAACGTCGGCGCGGTACATGGTCCAGCGGTCGGGAATGCCGGGCGGGATGAGCGGGAAGCTGCGGTGGGTGTAGACGGGCATGTGCGTCTGCTGGTCGATGACGTACTCGCAGATGCGGTTGCCCTTCTCCATGAGGGCGTAGAGGTACTTGCCCGTGGGGTGCATGGCGACCCAGCGCGGGTGGTCGCGCGAGTCGGGGGCGTCGACGGAGCCGACGAGGACGACGTCGCCCGAGTCGGGCGATGCGGGGTCCTTGCGGTGGACCCAGAGCTTGTTGGCCGTCAGGTCGGCCGAGTAGAGGTAGGTCTCGGTGGGGTCGAAGACCATGCCGTGGATGCCCGAGTTGGGCTGATACTCGTAGTTCTGGGAGTTGGTCTCCAGCGCGCCGGTGGGGGAGACGGTGAAGACGCTGCCTTGGCCGGCATGCTTGTAGAAGGGGTTGCAGTAGACGGCGTAGGGGGGCTGCTTCGCGGGGAGGAGGAAGATGGCCCGCGTGTTGGTCTCCTTGGAGGACGCGAGGGCTGTTGGGTGAGAGGGTTAGCAGGCCGGCTGGCTTCAGGTTTGGGTCTGGGGGTTTGCGCCGGAGACGTACGATCGTGAAGCATGGGGTGGGACGCCTCGTGGACGATCTCGGAGGGCGACTTGACGGCGAAGCTGGACCACTTCTTCATGGCCGAGCCGTAGATGTTCTTCTTCGCATGCTACAGGACGAACGATACGTAAATAACGCGATCAAGACTGACGGGCTCTGCGCGGGCTCAACTCACGTCGAAGGCCATCCACGAGATGGGCTCATCGTGGGGGATCTCGGTGCGCTTCACCAGCTCAAGCGTGAGCTTCTCATCGTCGAAGGCGACGGTGAAGATGGCACCCGGAGGCGTCCAGGTGCCAATCATGAGGTGGTGGACGGGCATCTTGGAGGTTGCGGTGAAGGTCCTTGGGGTGAATAGACGCGGTGAACGGGCGATTACAGGTCTCAGAGCTTGACCGAGCATCGAGCAAGAGCGTCAATTGGGTTTGTTCGCGACTCTGGTAGTTCACCGGCGATTTCAGGCGGCACTCGTACCAGCTCGTGACCGCGCCCACTAACAAAATTTGCCCTCACATGCGCCCATCATGCCACTGCCGACTGGCTGCCGCCCATGTCGTCACCCCGCGACCGCCCACAGCTGCCCCCTCCATCGGGGTCCCTCCTCATTGCCCCTCCCACTTGGAGCCCCGCCAAATCTCCCAGCTCGCAATTCCCGTCCTCCGCATCCGCGAGCCCCTCATTTGCCGAAACCGCACGAACCCACCCCACGCGCCGCGCCTGCACGCCCCCTTATTGCCGCAATCCGTTAGCGCCACCCGACCTCCCGCCACCTCGCGCGACATGCGCCTGCGAGCTCGGCGATTCGGCGTTGAAAGTGGGGCCTGGCGCGAGGTCTCGCTGCTTCGGCGTCGGCCCGCGAGGTGGGAGGCTCCCGGCTTCTGGAACCGGCTTCGATTTGAGAGGCTTATCTGCGCCAGAGGACCGTCGTCGTATATCCGGGGTCGATCCCGGGGCCATGCGGCCGTGGGGAATATCTGACGATACTCCTGCGCCAACCCGTCGCCTAGCATCGTCGGGACCCCTGCCCGGCTCCTCCGAGGGCGAGACCCTTCGCCGGCCGCGGAGTCCCTGCGCCCCTGGGTCGCCCCATTGCATGCACCGCGCGCCCTCGATCCATGGTCCGGCCACAGGCATCGGAGGCACCGTCGCCTCACCCGTCGCCAACCGCGAGGCCCGGGCGGAGGGATTCCGGCAGAGCGGGAAAACGCAACGCCGGCCGCCCTGACTCGGCGTACGCCGTCGGCCGGCGCGGAAGAACACTTTGCCCCTCTTGGCCCCGCTGACCTTCTCCCCATTCCTGATTTGCGACGCCGAGCCTCCTTCCCTGCCCCCCTGCAACCGCCCCCACCCCCCTGGCGCAGAGGTACCTCGTACATGCGAACTCCCAATCCCACTAACTACTACCGAGCATCGAACCCGGCGAGGCGTCCGGGTTGCGGGGTATGAGACCACTTTCTCCACACCTCTCCCTCAGATCCCGCTTTCCACCCCCTTCCCTCGCTCGGACGTGGCCCCACAGCCCGACGCTCCAGTCCCACGCCCCGTGGCACTCGTGCTTGGAGGGGGAGGGGTGGCGCCGGCCCAGACAGCGGCTCTTGTGGCCATTGTCGCCGAGACCGAGTCAATACCGGCGCGAAGCTAGGGTTTTTTCGTGGAGCGGGTTCGCTCTTCGGGCTGCGGAGGAGGCGTTCTGGGTATCTAGCGGAAAGTTTATATATAATACATTAGATCCCCCTCCCTTTGCTGATCCCGTCATGAAATAGTCTTCTCCTCATACCACCTTCCTTCTCTCTCCAGACTTCAGTCTCTTATACCCAACTTCCAACCACTCTTCTTCCAACAACTTCTCCAAACCACTTACCACCCCCGAATCGCTCAAAATGGCCCCCTCCACCAACGGCAACGGCGCCTCTGTCGCCGACGCGGCTGCTGCCGCCCTCCACAAGGCCCCCGCGGGCACCGTCTCCGAAACCGCCCCCGTTAGCCCCCAGGTTTCTCAGCGCTTCGACCCCAACTTCACCCAGCACGTCATCGACACCATGGGTCCCAAGGTCACTCCCCGCAACAGGGAAGTCTTCACGGCGATGTTCCGCCACCTCCACGACTTTGCTCGTGAGATCGAGCTGACCACCGACGAGTGGATGGCCGGCATCAAGTTCGCCATCGCCGTCGGTCAGATCTCGTCGCCCACGAGGAATGAGGCGCACCGCATCACCGATATCCTCGGTCTTGAGTCGTAAGTTATCTTGTCTTCTCACGAACCAATACGAAGAAGAATTTGAGAGAACTAACACGAGTCGCAACAACAGCCTAGTTGATGAGATCGCCAACAAGATCATCGCGGAAGGCGACATCGACCCCACCTCCTCCTCCATCCTCGGGCCCTTCTGGTCCCCCCACGCGCCCTTCCGCGATCTCGGCGGCTCCATCATCCAGAACCCCAACCCTAATGGCAAGGTCGCCCTTATGCACGGCACCATCACGGACCTCCTGACCGGCAAGCCGATCCCCGGCGCCGTCTTTGACATCTGGCAGGCGTCGGCCAACGGCAAGTACGACTTCCAGGACCCGGACAACCAGACGCCCAACAACCTCCGCGGCAAGTTCCGCGCCAACGAGGAGGGCAAGTACTGGTTCTACTGCTACCACCCCACGGCCTACAGCCTGCCGCAGGACGGGCCCAGCTACGACCTCCTCCAGCTCATGGACAGGCACCCCATGAGGCCCGCTCACATCCACATCATGGTCACCCACCCCGAGTACAAGGGCTGCACCACCCAGCTCTACCCCAGGGACGACCCCTGGCTGGAGACGGACACCGTCTTCGCCGTCAAGGACGACCTCCTGATCGACTTCAAGCCCCTCAAGGGCGACCCCAACGCCAGCCTCGACCTCGAGTACAACATCGTGCTCTCGCCCAAGGGCTACAAGGGCAAGGTCTTCTAAGCGACCTCTCTCGCTCTCTAAGCGGAAAGCGCTACTCGAAACTCGAGTTGGTGGGGGATGTGCGGTTGTGAAGTGCTGATTTTGATATCCGATTTTATCTTGTTCTCTGGAAATGAGGAGGAAATTTCAACAATAGATGCATTTGGGGTTTTTGGAAAGGGCAAATTTGGAAGTATGTCCTGGTTGTTTTGCATATGATTTAGTCTAGCCATGAATAGTTGAACGAGTATCTTTTCTCTCTAAAACGGCAGTATGAGCCTATGTGATAATCATCACACCTTGACTCATGACGAGACGGCAGGGCCTGCGACTGTGCCTTGAGAGAGATTACCCTCCGAGTTACACTTGAAAGATGCGTCCACAAAGTTCATGGGCGTACGCTCAAACAAGCGGCTTCATTATCATTCCAAGATCCTACCGCACCAAAACGCCCATCCCACGATATGCCATGCAGACGATGAAATCCCAAGATATCTACACACCAGCCACCATCTACCGTCCCACACCGTCAACTCTTGCACATTTCTGACAATCAACATCTACAGCCTCCAACCATGAGGTCTAGTCCCAACATTATGCAAACCTAAATGCGCGTCCGTTCCAAAACCTCTCGTAGCGCTCGTATAGACGTAGTACCCATCAGACATGAGAGCAGGGGGCTTCAAACCCACAGCAAACGCCCGGTAAGATGGGTGACTCTACACCCGAGGTGTGTCTGTCCAGATCACAACGTCCGTCTCCCGTTCCTAATGGGGATGGGTGCCGCCGCCGAGCATGCCCACAGCCTCTCTAATCCCGTCATTCTGCCACCCAATCGTCAGTCAAAGCCCTCCCACACACAATGCTACCCCGGAGGGGACTCACCGATGGGTCCAGGCTCAGCGCATTAGTGTAAGCCCTGAGCGCCTCGCCCCGCTTGCTCGGCCCGCACATCGCATACGCCTGCCCCAGCAGGAAGTGCACGTGGGGCTCATCGGGCGCCATGTGCTGCACCAGCTGCAGGTCCCGCAGCGCCTCCATTGGCTGCTCTAGCCGCAGGAAGAGCCTTGCCGTCTGTAGCCGGATCAGGCTCGCCAGGTGCTCTGATGGCTCGAGCTCGATTCCCCGCCGGAGATAGCCTAGCGCAAGGCGGTGCTTACCCATCTTCTCTAGTATCTACGCCGCGTGTTAGTAGACTCCCAACTGAATCTCAATTCCCTGGATCGCGCAAGACTCACCCTGGCGATGTAGGTCAACAAGGCCGCATTGTTCGGGTTGACCTTCTCCCCAGACCGGTAGTACTTCAGCGCCTTCTCCCCCTGACCCAACCGCTCCTGCGCGCGCCCCAGCCCAACCCACGCCGAGTAGTGCCGCTGGTCAACCTGCAGCGCCCTCCTGAAAGCCGTCGTCGCCTCGCCGTACTCCTCCGCCTCGAAGTGCTCGTGCCCGAGAAGCGAGTACGAGTACGCGAGCTGCGGCTGCAGCTGGCCGGCCCTCCGGAAGCACTTTATCGCCTCCTGGTGACACCGCTGGAGGGAGAACGAGTTGCCCATGGCACACCACGTCTGCGGTGCGAGGTAGTGGCTGTCGGTGAGCTCGTGTCCTAGGAACGCGAGCTCCACGTCATCTTTGAGGTGCCAGAGCACGGTCGAGTACACCTCGATGTCATCTAGCCATGAGGGCGCCAGCCGTCGGAGGAGCTGGAATGTCGTCCTCGCCTCCTTGTAGGCCATCATCTCGTACTGCGCCCTAGCCTGCTTGGAGAGGACCCAAGGTGTCGCCTGCTGCTCCACCGGGAGAGATGACAAAGCCTCGAGGCAGGCCTTGGGCTGGAATTGACTGAGGTGATAGTACGCAGATCCGAGCTTCGACAGGAGCGCCATGAGTGCCTGTAGCTTCTCCTGGTCCAGCTGGACAGCCGCGGCCGCAACTGTCGTCAGCTTCGACGGGTGGCCGGCCCTGGCAGCTGGCGTGGGTGACGTCGCCGCAGCCGCCTTCGAGTCCCGATTGGTGGTCGTCGTCGATGGCCTTACGCCATTCACACCACGGCCCATCGCAGACGTCTTCCGCTCCGTAGGCCGAACAGGATTCCGCGGTTTTGATAGGCGCTTGAAGGGATCTTTTATGTTTGAGGGATCGGCTGTCGAGCGGTCGCTAAGGCCAGACGATGGGGTCGTCTGGTTTAATAGTCGCGCGCTTCTCCGCTGCGGCGCAATCGAGAGTGTCGAGCCAGTATGTCGGCTCGAGAATACGTCGTTCTCTTTCCGGCCCGCGGCGGCAGTGTCCGCAGCGGGCTGGGTATCTAGCACCGAGCGTTGCCTCTTCTTGTTGGGACCGGGCGCACCTATGCTTGAGAAGGACATGGGAACATCCCCCGAAACACTCCGTATATTCCGGGTTTCCACCGTATCGATGTTCTCGTCCCCAATGGGGGTCTCGTTCCTAGAGTTGAAAGAGGGCTGTTGCGTGGCCTCCCTAAGGCCCGTATCGTGGTTCTGACCAGCGCGAAGCGAGTTGCCCCTCAGGGAGTTTCCGGCATTGACTTCCGACGGAGCGGCCTTCGACAGTTTTTGAGGCTCGGTTCTGCTCGTTGACCCATCCCGTAGTTTGAATACGTTGTGCACCCGAAGTTGTATACCTGCTCTCGGTCAGCACCATAGTCTCCAGGGTAAAAGATACACTCCCAACCCACCAGTATCGCAGAGATCCGTAAAGGAATCCCACATGAACGGATTTGTCTCGAGGGCTTGGACCTGGTAGTTGACCGCCGATTTTGCATCCCCACTGGCCCTGTGCAACTTGCCCAGGAGACGAGTTACAGCTGCGAAGCCGGGAACGAAGCGTTCGGAGGAATCCTGGCCATCTGCGGTAGCACAGTCCACATTAGCGCAACGACATTCCACCAGGACTCGGGAAGACAACAGCATCCGTACCAGACCATAGCGGCTGGGCCTGCCGCAAGGCAGTTATCCCGTCCGCATAATTCTTCTGTCTCAGACAAGCCTGCGCGAACACATAGGAGCATCCAAGGTGCGTTCCCTTGATCCCCTTGTCCCGACTATGCTCCTGCGCCAGCGAAACCCGCCCAAGCCGTAGGCAGCAGAGCGCGGCGAGGTGTATCCATGACGAGTTCTCCGGCTCTAGGGCGTGCAGCCGCTCTGTTATGAAGAGCGCGTTCTCGTAGAGGTCGCTGTCGAGGAAGTCGTACACCACCCGCAGCCTGGCGTCCATCGTGGGGGACTGGGGCGGCCGGACGGGGCGCGGCAGGCGAGACGCGCTCGGCGGCGGCGCCTTGTGGCGTGTTTTTCCAGAGAGCCCCGAGGCTATCGTTGCGGCGTCTAGAGAAACACGCTGTTAGTTCGTTGTCTAGCTGCTGCCGTGAAGGTGAAAGTGCTCGATGTTGCTGTGAATAGGCGCCAGACATACCCGCCCGCACATGCGAAGAGGATGCCCTTTCTGAGTCAACCGTCGAGCTGGAGCTTCACTGGCAGGGTGCTAGTCCACACGCGGCTGGACCAGTGGAGGAGGCAATAGTGGCCGGTGACAACGGAGGTAGTGTGCGTCGTGATTTGAGATGGTGACAATAACAGTCCCGCCCTTCACTCTAACAACGCGTGCTGCGCCAATGCTGGCGGCTGGAGCCGCTTGTTTTGCAGCCTGGACCCCTGTCAGTGGCTGGCGGGTGGATGATTTATGTCACGTGACCACCTCCGACACCATGATAATACTGATATCCAGACCCAAGTCACCGGGCCGACGATACCGCCTTCTGACGTCTGAGATCTGGGTACAGCGACCTTTTTGATCAAATAAAGTATAACTGATTGCTCATGTTCCTCAATATTTCCCAGTCATATACCCCAAACGAGGACATTTTCTCTCATCGGGTCCTCCTTGCATGGCAATTTGAAAACAAGGTCGCTTAAATCAAATGTAAACAGGCAACATCACTACTAACTAACATCTGGCGGCCGGCGAGCGCAATCCAAGCCCCGAGAATCCTGAAAGACACACAAAATGGCGCGGTATCATCATTCATCCTTACCTTCATCTTCTCCACTTCCACCGTTATCTTCGCCATCATCCTCGTCGTCGGCCGAGTCAAATTCATCCACGTTAGGATCCGGCCTAACAATGCTGTTGAGGAAAGAAACCTATAAACGAACATTAGCAACGGCGCTTGAGATGAGGCGTGTGATATCTTGAGCCACATACGAATGGAACCATGGGCCGGAAGATCTCCTCGAATTTCTCTTGTGATCCCGGGCCAAAGACGACGCTGTCCGCAATCTTCGTGCTCAGGACATAGTTCTTCAGCTTCAGGAGCCTGATGTCCCGATGATCAGCGTTATACCCCTATAGCGCGTCTCATGTCAGTCGCGCCAACAACACGGATGGAGACCAGGAACCTGTTCCTAGTTACCTTTGGCTTAGTCTTGAGCGCGTTCTCCTGGTTCCTATCAGCAAAGGCCTTGAGTGCAGCTTCCGCCTTGGAGGTCTTGGCCGCTGAAGGCAAGAACTGCTTCTTCAGGTCTGGCTCGTTGAGAATTCGCCTCCAGCGGCGAGGCCGCTCGTCGATGCTTTCCCGCAGCTTGTGAATCGCATCGTTTTCCGGGTGGTACAGCCCACCACCAACGAAGCAGTTTCCGGGCTCTGCGTGAATGTAGTAACAGGCGAACGGCCCTTTTTTTCCAGTGCGTGACCTTTTGAAGTTTAGTCTAACGGATCGAGGCGTGCTCGTAGTTCAGCTTACCATGCAGCGGAGAAGTGAGGCTACGGAGGTCAGTTCCGCTGTAAGACTAAAGCGATGCAAGCTTCTGGCTTACCTTGTAAGGGGTCGGGTTTTTACTGAACCGCGTATCCCTATATATTCGGAACATGACGTCTCGGGCCGGCAATTCGGGGATTGTAAAGTCAAGTCCCGAAAGAGTAGAAGTGAACGACATGACGAACATTTCCCAGTCCTTGTACGCCCGCCGATATTCCGCATCATGAGCTTGCGTGTGTTAGTAGATACGCTGGAAATGAGTCGGGATATGGCGTACATTTTAGCCAGGGCCTGTTGTTGTTCTGTTTGAGGTCCTTCAGAAACAACGCTGTGTTCTTATGCACGTATTCATCCGCGTAGTCCATTCCTCCGTCAGGTCTTAGACCAGGGACTTTTACCACGGTCACTTTTGTGTCAAAGTCATCCTCGTCATCGTCATCCTCTCCACCGTTTTCTTCTTCATCGTCTTCGCCCTGGTCGCCGGCAGCATCGTCCTCGTACTCATCGGAGACAACGTCTTCGGCTTTTGACCGGCGCCTGTTCACCGAGTCACCCTTTCTTGACTTTACTGGAGTTTCTCCGCTGAGAGGGTCATCGGATTCATCGCCATCCTCAAAGTAGTTGCTCTTCTGCGCAGTGGTTCTGGTGCGCCGGGACCGACGAGGTTCATCCAAGGTGGTCGACGCCGCTCGTTTCCTGGGTGGCATCACGAGTGGCGTTGTATTTATCAACAGGTTTCTTAGAAATGGGTGCAGAGAAACAGAAAGGTTGATGAACTGTGAAACTGGCGCAGGGATGCCGTGCGATTGATTCACGCGAATCAGCGTACTGGTGGCGACCACGGACTTGACACGAAGTCACGTGCAGTTATTGAACGCGCACCCGCTTCCGTGCTTAATGAGGCAATGCAGCCTCCCATTGATTACAGGACATTTCAAACTTTAAACTCGTTCTCTTTTCGTTTACGTTCAGATCGAAAGGCCCCGAAAACAGCAGCTAGTAGTTTATACGGTCTGGAGTACCGTAGAAGTAGGCCCGTTCCATCTCCTGAAGCTCCTATCATTCCGTGGCCGCTTCTCGAACTTGATGCCGGTGAAGGTTTCCTAAAGAACATAACCATTCTATGTAAAAGAGCTTGTATAATATATTCCCAACTTATGTCTTAAGGAATGGGTGACTGCGATTCAAAGTTTACGATACAGAAGTACATGACTCAAAGTGTAATTCTACACACTTTATGAAGTACCCCGCTAACAAATACCGCGCCCCCACTACCTCCCCTACGCCTAATCGCGGCATCGTCCTGCCCCGCATCTGGCATCCACGTTTCGTTGCCTCCCGCCAGCTTCAATCAGCCTTGTTCAAGACCAGCAGTGCGAATACTCGCAATCCCGACCTCACCTGACCCATGGAACATATCGACACTATCTCCTCCTTCGTGGAGGGAGCTCCCCCTGGGGAGGTATGCCGCCCCCAGCCATCCGGTTCCCCCGCCCCTGAATGAGCTCCTGTGCTGACGAGTCGTAGCTCGATGACGTCCTGGCCGGTATGGGTACCGCGAACCTCGAGCACCGGCACGTCTAACTTCGAGCCCACAGATATCAAGGCCCTTACGGCGTCGACACCACAAGTCGTCTCGAGTCTCGGCCCCGCGTTCGAGAAGTACAACGAGGAGCAGTTCGCGACGGTGAAGCTGCCCGGCAGCAGCGAGAATGTGAGCCCCTGCAGGATATGGGATATTTGTGCGCGAGATATCATGTTTCTGACGTCGACTGCGCGCAGGTCATCATCAGCTCGCACAACTCCCTAGGCGACGGGAGGTACTACGACGTCGAGAGCTCGTCGAGCTTCCACTTCGACCACACCAAGCGTGTACGTACGCGGTCCGGTTCCGGCAGCAATGATCTGGTGTCTAACACAAATCAGGAAGCTAGTGCCGTGCAGTCCTACGTCCTCGAGGGCGCCCAGGCGGATCTCGTGTATGACAGGCCCTGCCATCCCCACCCGCGGCAGCCGTTGACCAGTTGCGCAGGAACTCTACGCTGAAGAGCCTAAGCGGATACGTCCAAGACCACTACCCGAACGCCTCGTACGGAGCGTATCCCGTCGAGAACGACACCAAGGTTGCAATCATCATTGTTGCCAACAAATATAGCCCCAGCAACTACTGGTATGCCTGCCGCCCGGTAAACAATAGCAAAACCATCTAACGTTGGAACACCAGGAACGGACGGTGGAGGTCTCTCTACATATTCGATCCATCCTCGGGAGCCCTCGAGGGCTCGATCAAGATCGACGTGCACTACTACGAGGACGGCAACGTTCGGCTCTTGACCGACAGGTCCTACACCGCCTCGGTCCCCTCGGGTTCGGGCAGTGGCATCACGAAGGAGATATCGGTGATAGAGAAGAAGTACCAGGAGGAGGTGAACAGGGCCTTCACGGGGCTGAGCGAGGGTGCCTTCAAGAGCCTCCGGAGGCAGCTGCCCGTGACGAGGCAGAAGATTGAGTGGGAAAAGGTTACGAGCTACCGACTGGGTCAGGACATTGGTGGGGGTAGTTCGAGACGGTAGGCGCCCATGGGGCCCCATCGTCAACGAATGGTACCCGGTATAATAATATCTCCGAGTTCCCGACGGACGTCAACCGAGTCAGTGCACTCCTGTCCCGCGGCTGCGGGGAAATCCGACGGCAAGTGTGTGGGGGGCGGCATTCAAAGGCGGAGGCAGGTTCTTAGTCAATAGTGGAGACGGCATCGAACCACGCCAGACAATGGAGGAGAAAAGGGTAATTTTCGTCGAAATACGTCGCGCGTGATTGGCTCGGAATGCCGGGCCCCTGTCACAACCGAACAGATACCCTTCCGCTCGTACTCGCTCCAGTGTTATTAGCCACGTACCTGGGCTGGGGTTAACTTTGAGACTAATCTCTCGGGGCACGGAACCGGCTCCACCCGCGCCGTTCGACTTTTACAAAGCTCCCAAGACCCTGTCCAGACTTTCCCTCTGCTTCTTCTCTCCGCCTCCCTATCGCCAGCGCCCATTGCAAATAACTCGCCGACCACGTGTGACCTGTCGCCGCTCTTCGCTTCGTCTCGCTTATCCGAATCCCGAATCCGACTGCCTTCCCATCTCGGCTTTCCCCCCCAACAAACACCGACAAGATGTCTACCGAACTCACTTTCGCGGACGTTGCGGAGCACAACACCAAGAATGACCTGTACATGGTCATTCACGACAAAGTCTACGACATCAGCAAGTTCGTTGACGAGCACCCGTAAGTTGAGCCCCGTGGTCCTCCGGGCCCCTTTCCCATGCGCCCTCGGACTGGCTGGCTGACATTGGAATGTGACAGTGGTGGCGAGGAGGTCCTGCTCGACGTCGGGGGTCAGGATGCCACGGAGGCCTTCGAGGACGTCGGTCACAGCGACGAGGCCAGGGAACTCCTTGAGCCCCTCCTCATCGGGCCCCTGAAGCGCCAGGTGAGTACCCCCTATATCCCGGACGACGAGCCCCTTCCTGTACGCGGTAAGCTGACTGTATCCCTCGCAACAGCCCGGCGACCCTTCCCCCAAGGCCCACACGTCGCAGGTCCCCGACGCCAACTCCGAGTCCGCGAACTTCGGCGTCGGCATGTACGCCGTCGTCTTGATCGGCGGCCTCGCGTCGTTCTTCGCCTACCAGTACATGCAGCAGCAGGCCGGTGCCGCCTAAATACCCGAAAAGGCAGGTGCGCTGGAACAGATAGGGAAGGCGTTGTCTTCCGTGGGGCTATAGAGAAGGGGAAGTTCGGAAGGGAGTTGGATTTGGGCGATACTCGTGCAGTTTGATAATGGGCGCATAGTTTTACAAATGAGTCTTGGGCTCTGGCTGGCGAACTTGTTTAGAGGGTCGTTGGAATCACCCAGTTGGGACGCGTTTTTTTCGCGGAGATATCCGAGGATTCAACACCAGGAAGACGTGTTGTCGGCCTCCAGTTAGCCGAAACGGACCAGTCACGATCGAGCTAATATGAATAATTACTTGGGAATTCTGAATCATCGACTGCTGTTCTCCTCTATGAATTCTTTGAGTGGATAACCTGTAAGGTCCCTCGAGGAAGGGGTGCATCTGCAGATGTACACATGGAGAAAGGCTCGTCATTGCCTGCAAGCCGCTGTCGCTCCTGTCGCTCTTGTCCTGTCCTGTTCTGCTTCCGTCAGGTGGACCATGACGCAGTCAGACAGTCTCAGTACATTTCTTCTCGAGTGTTCTCTGATTCCCATTCACCTCTCCCGATCCCTCAACATATTTCCTTCTCACCCACACGTTTCCTCACGAAGCTTTGGATATTCGTACAACATTCCTATTTCGTTTTTCCTCCAAGTTACCCAACCTACGGGCGCCAGGAATGGACGCCACAGCTGAGACGCTGAGTGGGTCACGTGACAAATCAGATGACGCCGCATCGGCATGGCGTAAGAGCCGTGCGTCTAAGTCGTGGATGTACTCTGGACAGAGTTCGCCAGCTCTTCTGCACGCCCTTGGAGCCTCTCCCGACCGCAAACAACCCGCGAAGCGACCCGCCTGGAAAGCCGCATCGCTCCGCGAGACCGAGGTCGTTGCCTTCTCCCACGACACCGCGCCCGCGCTCGACCAGAACAGCTAGGAGCGTTCCGCCGCGAAGAACCCGAGCGCAGACGCCGCCGCCCCAGCGGGCTCCGAAACCGCCACGATGTCGTCCTCGTATTTAGAGAGCCAGAGGGCGGCCTTCAAGGGGTCGCTCACGTCCGCGGCGTCGAAGCTGTCGAACAAGAAGACGACGGCGTCCACGACGCCGGCCTCGCCCTCGCCATCGGTCGGCTCGACGACGTCGCGGAATGAGGCGCCGGCGTCGGCGCCGACGGGGACGCCACCTGGCAAGCGCAAGCGCAACGACACGACGGTGTACTCGCAGCCGGAGAACACGGGGTTCGGCGACCAGATCGGGACGCAGATGCACTTTGCGCTGTCGTACCTGCGGGAGAAGAACGAGGCCAAGACGCTGGACGACGTTCTGGGACACCTGAGCCTCACGAGGCAGTCGGAGCAGTACAAGGAGACGGTGGCGGAGATGCTGAGGAGGCACCCGCGCGTCGACTTTATACCTGATCCGGAGCTGACAGAGCAGACGTGGACGGTGGGCAAGTACGCCTACCGGCCCGTCATCCCGGGTGTGAAGGACCAGACGAGCCTACTGCGGTACCTGCAGGCGCGCAAGGATGCGTCGGGAGTGTCGGTCAAGGACCTCAAGGACGGGTGGCCCGACTGCGAGCCGACGCTCGCGACACTGGAGGGCGCGCACAAGGTGCTCGTCATACGCACCAAGAAGGAGGGGAACCCCAAGCACGTGTACCTCGACGACCCGAGCCTGTCGGTGGAAATCGACCCGGAGTTCAAGAGCATGTGGCTGCGGGTGCCGATCCCCAAGGCGGAGGACCTGCCGCGGATGCTGGCGGCCGTGGGGCAGAAGCCCGCGAGTGAGGACCCGACTGCGGGGGGGAAGTCGGGTGCGCAGAAGGCGAAGCCGCAGAAGAAGAGGGCGGCGAGGAGGGGCGGTAATGTTACGAATAAGCATATGGAGGGGGTGCTGAAGGACTTTAGTCACATGAAGAAATAGGCAGTCGACAGGGAGACTGACTAGGTTGGGGGAGGGTCTGGGTTGTGGCGGGGTGTCCAGGGAGGGCGGCGACGAGATGGCAGGAATATTCTAGGACGGGGCGTGGTAAGAGGGTCGTGGACGATGTCAGGGGAATAAAAAATGGAAGGGCATAGCACTGGCGTTCTGGTTTAGAGGACAAGACACGGGGCACGGGCAGAAGTGTCCGGTTGTGTCGGTGGTATTTAGAATGTTCTGCGATCGGGGGAGGCAATTTTGGTTCAGGTTAATAGATCTCTTTTGCTTTTTTAACTTGTTGGCCCTGGGACTGTGATTCTTCCATTGATATGTCGGTATACAGGCGGAAATCCATTGACCCAGGGGGTTTCCTTGTGAAGATCCTCGCTCCTGTTCCATTTGATAGGCGATGGTGCTTCTAACCCTTATTCGCCATCCAAGATGTATGGCCCAACATTCACGGTTTCCCGGCCAGTATCTATCCTTCTTCTTCGAAGAGAACACCACCCCCTCCATCCTCCGACACACTCGGAACCAATCGTTTGCCTACCAGGAGTAGGCGGCATGAGACGGTTCACGCGAAGCAGATAACTCCTAGGGTCTCGACACCTCGAGCAACGAGATACGACGGGAGAAGACATGTCTCCGGTCCGGTCCCCTCCCACTCGCTTTGCCCACATTTGTATATCAAGGACTGACGTTGACAGGACATCTCCTTTACCCCGTCGCCCCGTAACCCGTCACCCGTCACCCGCAACCTTACCGCACTCCCAGACATACCGAGTCGATCCGGCCCCGAGCCCGCGAATCTTACCTGACAGCCCATCCATTCTCGATCCCACCTTACTAGATGGGGATTGGAGCGTACCCGTTTGGGAAGCGAAGGACATGGACGTCGGCAGGGTCAATGCGGTGCTGGGGGAGGTTCTGGTGTTGGTTCTGGGGCGGGCGATCGGGATGAGATCAGGTGTGGGATGGACAGGCTTCCGTGCAGGACCTGGTTTAGAGACGGGGGGTCAAGAACGGCTGTTAGCTTTCCTTGCCCTAACTGGAAGATGCCCTGGGTACGCCCGGGGGGTGGTGATAAACGTGTTGTGATGACTCCTGTGACCTCCTCGCATTTTCCTCGCACCTTTCCTCTCACCTTTCCTCTCACCTTTCCTCTCACCTTTCCTCTCACCTTTCCTCCCGAACCAATTCCTCAACACGGGAAGAGCAACCAACAACCCCTTATATACCAAGATACCGTGTCTCCCGCCAAATGAGCGGCTCAAGTAGAGGCTGTAGTCATACCGGAAGCGCTCAAAAGCTTAGAAAGTCCGCCCACATGGGCAACGGAGTTCGAAGCCAGCCTTTTTTATCTTAGCTACTTTGGTTATATTTGTTATTCCTTCATTCTTCTGTTAGAATTAAATAAGATCCATTTGCAGGATTATAAGTCTATAGGTTCTCACCTACCGTGGTGTCTCCTCCGCGTGCGCTTCTCGGCAAGGTACAGCTGGGTGAAGCAGTCGCGGCCCCCCCGGACAGAAAGGCGGGCACTTTGAGCTGAGGGACTGGGCAGATGCTTCATACTGGAAAAGGCATGATGAAGGGACTGTTGTTTGTGAAAGGTCCCTGTGGAAGCCCAGATGCTGATACCGTGGTAGATGTATCCGAACCCGTCGGGGGTTGGGACCGCGACTTACACGGTTTCGAGACGGAGATGCTAAGCACACTCCCTTCCTCCCCGCCAACTTGACCAACTCGTCGGGATAACAAAGGCCGCAAAATGAAGATACTGCCACTTTCTTGCACATACACGAAAAATGTAACTCTTAGCCTCCCGGTCCTCGACTTCGCACGGAGAGTCCCAAGGTCGGACGGGAGTCCCGGCGGGGCGGATCACCGCGGCCTATACCGAGGTGTGTTCCGGGTGCCCATGTCCCTGTCATGCCCATAATATAAAGCCACAAAATTCCGAGAGCTCAAGCCTCGAGGGATGGGCATCTGGGATATCCACCGTCATGGTCGAAGTCGCCGCGACACCCACAAGCGGACAACCGTTCGTTCAGCTGTGAATGGCGAGTGGTATCCGCAGCGCAAGCACGGACTTTGGCGGGGAACGAGGTAGGTCCTGGATATGAAGCTCCGAGGATGCTAGCCGTGACGACGGTTACATCGGACGGAGCGGGGCAAAGGTCAAGCGGAACAAGTCGAATGGCCGTGCCCTGGGCGGTCCGTGTATCAAAGACGCTTTGGTATGGCAGCAATGGGGCCTTTATACCGGATGATGGGCCGGGAATGCTGTGTTGCGCGCAGCTTGCGTCCTCTACTGGCATCTACGGAGCCTCTTGCTTGAATTTGATCATTTTCCTTAGATGCGTTTACCCCCCTGCTAGGTCTTGCTGGAACGATTCCGTCGTATCGTCAGATGGGCTGGGGTGGACGCTGGGACCCGAGCCAAATCCCCACGTCGTACCTGGGAATAATACGGCTCGACAAGGGCCCCTTGAAAGCTCGGGTTCCGTTCTTTGTGCCAAAGTCACATGGACCCCGGCAGCGGGTATAACATTCAGGGGACCGAGGCAATCTCGTCTGCTCCTGGCCACCGGGGTTCCAGTTGATGCGGAAAGCGGGAGATGCACGTCTATTGGGGGGACGGGGAATGGGCATGTGTGGGAGGGTATGATCTCCGACAGGTGGTGTGGAGGGCCGGTCTCGATACTGTCACTGGGGTATGAGACCCTTCGAAGTCCGTTGTTACTACCCCTGGGCCTCATTATGCCAACGTCCAAGGCTACATTAGGACATTCCGGCATTGCTCCAACGTGAACCGAGCCTCATAACATGTATGATTCGATATTGACAGCATGATGCCATCCGCTGCTGTGTCCCGAGGCAGCCCTTCTAGTCAGAGACCCCGTCCCTACTCGGTAGGTCCGAAGCAACACTCAAACCAACCCGCGAACCAGCTCCCACGCTCCTACGCCAGGGGCCCGTGCTAGCGGGCCCATCTATATTGAGCATATACCATCCGGAAGAGCCAAGAAGTATTAATAGATCCTCACCTCACCCGTGCATCCAGAAGGGAAAAACCACGCCAGAGCCACACTCTCCCCTCAGCCCAGTAGCAGAAATCGGCAGACGCTGTTTCAACACAGCAGCCTAGCGGATACGACGCTGGGATTCCGCTCCCTCGGCCCCCCACCGACGGCTCCGCCTCCATTCCTAGAATGCGAATACGTTGGTGTTTTAGCATGTTTGCTTCTTGCTAGATGGAGTATGTGCAAGACGACGCTGGGCGCAGGGGAAGATGCCAAGTTCATGCTCGTATTTCCCTCCTCGCGGATGCGGGTGCCCGCGGTTCCGGCGAGCAGGGGCGACAAGTACACGCAGACATTGATGGCGTGGCTTGCGAAATCGGGGGTTCGCCGTCTGATCTGCCAGCCCGGCGCAGCGCGTATCGGCACGCACCCGAGCTACTTCATGTTCACTCGGGATGGCAGCGAGCATAGGCCGCCGAATACCTCCTGCTCAAAGCACCCTCCCGGCGGGTGGAGCATCGCATCACGTCTTCACGATCGATCCGGCTCGGGCGGCCGAGCAGGACAGGGGTGTGCGGTTCCTGCCCCCCCCCGCTGGTTCCATGTGTGTGGGACCCGGAGCTGAAAATCTGCCCGCGTGGAAACCTTCCAGAAACAGGGGAGTCGAGGATACGAGCACGGGGCAAGGGAGTCGAGGATACGAGCACGGGGCAAGGGAGGGACCCTGCCGGGAGGTTCAGAACGGGGGGGCTTTGATACACGTCATTCCAGTCCAGCCTCTCCTTTTGGAACATCTTCCTTTTTCTGCCTTCAGCTCCGGCGACGGTTATTTCCGGGAACGGGGGACTAACTGCAAGTAATTGGTACGTCGGTCATTCGTATTGCTCGTGGCTTCCGGGAGGCTGATCTCCGCGACGTGCGCCCGATGCCCGTCTAAACCAGGATGCGCTGCCGCCGGGATCCACGGTCGTCGGGGGCTAAAACGCGCACCAGCCTTTGGTCTTCTTTTCTCGTAGTAGAGGGGGCGGGAGGAAGCGAGGTGTGTGGCCGGGGAGATCTGTTTCGACGCGGAGCATTGCATAAACATTGGACTATTCGCATCTGCTGCAGTATGCAAGGCTCTTGGCCCCCTGGCTTCGAGGAGGTCATCCCTCACTCTTCCTCGTGTAAGCATAGGACTCGGTCCTTTCCTTCGCCCGGCATTTCACTCCCCCAGTTCATACGACGTAATACCGCCTCATACTCACTCGCACCCTCGTACCCAGAGCCCCACCCCGCCCCAGTCCTGGCATCGGGAAATATCCCCCCTTGGCCCCACGGGCGTCAGCACAGGCGGATGCAAGGGGGTGTACAGGGCGCGGCCGAGATTCGAGGCTGGCCTGAAACAAGCCGCCTTGCCGAAAAAGGGGGGGCGCACGGGGTGGGTACCTCGGGAGTGGAGACCTTCCACGAGAGGGTGGAGAGCTTCTGGAAGGTACCGCAGTTTCGGGGCGTCTCTTGCTCCGTGCGAGGGTTCGGCCAGGCGAGCTCAGTTGACGTATCGTGACGTGATGATACTTGTGCCGACGGATCGTCTCATCTCTCTTTACGAGGTAAACAATTGACTCGGCACCGTTGCTGTCAACGCGGCGCACTTAATAGCACCCAAACAAATTATCCGGCCTCACCACGTCGTAAACCGCTCCCAAATGAACGGATGAATTCCGTCACATCCCAACCAATAACAGTGGGCATCCTACCCTGCCGGCCAGTTCCCCTGCCCCCTCGCACAGACGGCCCGCTGATCTCGTAATCCCTCGAGCCGGGAGCCTCCCCGCGGCGTCCCCGGCTTCCCGGGGGGGGGGGGTTACACTGCCGGCCGCCGTGGTTTCCGCGATGCGGTCGATCGATGGACAGGACGCGAACCCTGCATACAAGTAGAATTAGTAGAAGCAGAGGGAAAGCTCCTTTCCTGCTGCCCCGATTATACTTGCAGAGACAAAGCTTCCATGCATGCCGATAGACAAAATGGCCGGCGTCTACTCTGCTAACATCTCCCTCCCCAACCTCCCGTTAACAATGCAATGCCAGACCCAAACCCCCCAGGGAAGATCTGCCAAGGTCCTCACACTGACCCTTGCACCAGGACATCAAGCCCCCCCCCCCCCGGGGGGCCATCCTCCTCGGGAAATAACCCCTTTGCAGCTCCAAATTTCCAGGAACACGCACCTCAGCGCTTCTAGAAGCCTTCTAGAAGCCAGCAAGATTAAAGCGTGGGCCCTCTCATCGGCGATTCCACCAGGACGCAGCCAATCACCGGCGTCATAATGTGGTTTCTGGGGCCGCAGTTGCCCTGCATGCGTTTGTTTTAGCGGGACCGGGGTGTCGAGGTAGACTGTGCACGGGCGCACTGTCTGCTGCATGTGGTCCAGGCCCCGGGCGGAAGGTGGAGGGCCATCTGGGACGGTGAAGCTGGTTGAGGACGGAGATGGGACGGATGGGGATGGCGGCCTCGCAGGCCCCCTTTCCAAGGTCCTCTTGATCTGCGAGAGGAACACGACTGCACACCATCTCGGCCATCCTTCGCTGCACGAGTGCGTACAAATGATGGAATTGGCGAACGGCCATGCAGGGCTTGACTCCAGCCGCACGCTACCGCCCTCCTTGACGCCCACAGCCATCGGCGCAGAGCGCAAGCCTGCGAGTAGGCTCTGGCAAGACTGTAACGAACCGAGGTGCCAAAACGGAGAGAGACTGCGTTTCCACCAGGCAACTGGCATGCGGCGCAGATTATCCGAAGCAGCGAAAGTCGGAAATGAAGCCTCGTCTCACCCTGCAGCCTGCGACTAGCGCCGCTCCTCACCATCTCTCTCTCAAACGCAGACCATATTAACGTTTATGCGCCTTGGCCTATATCATACCAACGTACTCGTACCTCGCACACTCGTACGGGTCCCCATCCAAATCGGTACCACTGCGACGTCCAAAAAAAGAGATGACGTTGATCCAGGTAACATCCCAAGGCCCCTGCGTCTCTTGGCATGAGCTCCACGAGGAATGCCTGGATTGCAAACAACCCAGCCCGCATGGAACGCGCCGTGGAACATTCCTCGCCTGCCCCCTCAGGCAGGGGTCCCAAGCCCCCGGGCACCCGGAGCGGGAAGAGAAAGGGAACGGGAGCGGACGGGCCTCGAATTGGCCTCTGCTCTCCCTTGTATCACACCCACGAGGCAAGGTGTCGCTCTGTTTTGCCCATCCCCACCGGTCCCGCATCCAATCGGACTCGCCTATCCGTGCTTGGAGGGGATTGGATCCCCCTTTGCTTTTCAGGCGCCCACGGCGGCGTGCTGCAGCGACTAAAACACGTCACTTACTTGTGATTGTCCTTGCAGGATATCTGGACGCGGCTTTGAGGCGAGGCGCGCGAAGCGAGCCATCCTCCTTGCCCCTCCTTCCGTTTCCGGCACCCCGTGTTTGTTGTTGTTGTCGTTGTTGTTGCAACTCGGTACAAGCAGAGGCACGGCGAAAGGGCGGAGGGATCATCGTCGCCATTGCTCCTTCGGGCCCTGCGCCGTGCACCTGTCAGGACCCTCCAGCGATCGAGTGGGCCGTGCCATGCTCCATCCAGCTAGGCCCCCCCATCGGTAATCTACGAGCTGAGCACAATCCCCCGTCATCCATGTCACCGCTCTCCGCATCTTCTTCAGCAACCGCGCTCAGCTCGCCCCGTGGACTCCCCGGTCGGGAGAACATGGGCCCGCTCGCGCGACGCAATCTCAACAAAGTCCGTGTCAGGTTCGTCCGCTGTTAGCGTCGAGGATTAGGGCGGGCTGGGAATGCGCACACACCAGCGGCTGACCTGGGCTTATTGTTAGCCCGGTGTCGGTCGGTGGTTGCCGGGCGGAGCGAGATGCGCTTCGGTACTTGTAGTGTTGGCGCTTGTTGCTCCTCGTACTCGGGACGCACGGAAAAAAAAATATATGCTGCACGAGACGGAGTGACGAAACCAATTAGACGTGCCTGCCGGCGGCGCCTCAGTGCGATCATCACGATCGCCCACCCCAAATCGAAACTCGTCACTGCCCAGACCCCGGAACCTCGCCCACCGCGAACGAGCCTTCCCCAATGCCGCCTAGGAGCACACGTGCTATCTCCAAATAGCCAGCGTCCCCTTGTTTCGATTCCAGGTCGGAGAAAAGCACCGCCTACTCCAGCGTCCTCTCATTTGCGGTGCCCCAACCGAACCCGCGCCCGGGGGAAGCAAGGGGGTCAGGAGAATCCACGGCACCTCCGAGAAAATCCCACCCTGGCCCTGGCGCTAACGGGCTTCTGGCCTCCTTCTGGAAGCCGTGGAAGAGGGCAGGGGACGAGGGGGGCAGGCATGTACCGTAGCATCAGCCCTGGCCCCCCCTCACAAAACACCCGTAATCTTAAAAAGGATGGGGCGCGCATGACGGAGCACGAGTGAGAGGGCCAGTTGGGGCCGGGAGGTGGCCCCTGCTCGGCTTCCTTGCTGCTTCCATGAAGCTTCCACGGCGCTTCCACTCGTTCGTTCCCTTTTCCGGGGTGTTGTCCCGAGATGAGCGATGGGGAAAACGGGCTCTCCTCGTTGCAGCCACACCTGCCGTTTCCCCACTCTTGTCAACGCGACCCATGTCCATGATGATCACGGGCCTGGAGACGGGACAAATGAGAGGAGAAAAAGTCCGAACCTCAGACCCGGTGGGGCCGCCGGAGCACACCTGTCTCCCACACCCCCAGACACCGTCGCACACGACGATCCTGAAGCTCTTTCCCCCAGGAAAAGCCCAGCGTCGCACCAAGGGCACAGTCGCGAGAGCCGGGGTCCGCACACTGTCACAATCCCTGGTCGTGCGTGAGCAAGGATTGCTTTGCTCTGGACCGGGGTCCGGGAGAAGAAGCTGGCATGGGTCCTCTCTCTGCTCCGTTAGTGTATACCCTTGGATCCATTCTCAGAGCTCGACCACACACCCCCAGAAATAACAACAAGCTCTCACACCAAAAGTCCCCCGTTTCGACTGTAAGAAAAAGGCATGATGCTGCCCACTCCGTTCCTCGTTTCCCCTGTCTGATCCTTCCCCTCATCTTTGCTTCCTCTCGACACGGCCCTTTGTAACTGCTCCTTCTTCCCTTGTCTGGAGAGAATCACCGACCTGGTCTTTGCTGGAACCCTCGAGCACGTGCCTATCGGACTCGCGTGTCTGCGACATCGTCATCGTCCGTGATATCGAGCTCTCGACAATACCACATCATCGAGTTCGTACGCCTTGGCTTTCGGAGCTTTGTATCCGGGCCTCAGGTTTCGTCACTGCTGGCCGACCCATTTCGCGGAGGGAGGCTGAACCAACTCAACAACAATCAACACTCGAAGGCGGCCATCCGAGGTTGCCAGGCCACACGAGGTGGTAGTTCGAGGCTCTTGGGACACCGCAGCTGACAGGAGAGCTGCTGTCTGGAAACTCAGGTTCGTACCTTCCTTTTCTTAGAACGGTGGCGTGAGAGTACAGATCGCGGGGTGTACTTTCCACCTCAAGTGGCATGTTTTCCACTAGCTTCACGTTTGTCTTCACCTCATGTGTCCCTTGTATCATTTCGTTTGTTTTTTCCCTTTGGTCGATTCTGCCTGAGTTCCCGCCATCAGCCCCAGCTGGCGCTGGCGTGCTGTGCTGGATTGGAGTTCGTTTACGTGCATCCTCCGGAGCATGTATCCCCCGACCCATCCATATAGGGTATCTACATGCCGCGTGAACTGAGCCCCAGCGCCTCTGGTTGGCTAAACAGCCCATTTTCCCCCTTTACCGCAAAACCACCACCTCCGTCATCCAGCAAACAAAACACCACGAGACTTTTTTCCATCTCGCATCATTCCTCCGACGACACCACTGGCGCGTCTTGCTGGGTCGGGACAAGAATCGAAATCCCGAATCCCTCTTATTGTTATTATTGTCTAATCACCGGGGGAGGTGGACCGCAGAAAACTAATCCCCGTGCGTCATCATAGAAACTAGCCTGTGCATTCCCGCATCTCCCCACGTTAATTTTTGCGCGTTTCGTCCGGCGTCCTTCGACCTCGACTTCTCGAGTCCGCGTTTCGTCCCTCGTTCGGCAAGCTGCGGATACGACATCATCGCTAGTTCAGCGTCGCGATTTGTCCTGCGATTTACACGACAACGGGCGTCTCTACACTGCCCGAACCTGACATCGTCGCGACTGCCCCTCGGGTGCCAATACTTGGCCGCCGGCCTTTGCCTCTGAAGTCCTTCAGGCTCGGCCGTACTCGACCGTCGCAACGCTCTCATTCGCGTGATACCGACCGAGGCCCGGCTCCTGGCTTTTATACCCTAGTTTTGGGACCAGCCACCGCCGTCGCCCACCGCCTTGTCGACAATCGCGGCGCGCGTCGCACAGCCCACCGCCACTCTCGCAAGGTGAGTACATCTCCAGCAGCGCCACTACGCACCAGTGCAAACCCCAACCCCCAACCCACCTGGAACTCGCATGTTAACGGGTTCGTTGCTGCAGACCACCGGATACCTTCACCTCCCTGGACGCCCGCAGAGAGGTTCCTGCGGCCTTTCATACCAATACTGCGATATGATGAAGTCTCCACCATCCACCGAGGTCATGGGCATCGACATGCTCGTGAATGCAAACGGCAACGCCACGGCCTCCAACTACCCGCAACAGGCGATATCCAGCATGCCCTCACCCGACCAGACGCCCTTGTCCCACGGCCCAAGGTCCATGGCGGACCCTCTCGAGCGGACCGGCTCCCCCCACGGATCCATACCCTCAGTCCACTCGCGGTACTCAACGCCTCGCCCTGGCGACATTTCTGAGACACTACCTCGCTCCTACCCGTCCCCGACACCCATGCTGCAGTCGAGTGAGCCGCAGCTCCCCGCCATGGCCGTCCACGGCATGCCGCCTACGAGTGCCGGGCAGCAGTACCAGACCGGGTACAGGCCCCCCGTCGTCGCCGGCAACTGGAATCAGACCATCCAGCCGATGCCCTCCCAGCAGGCGGTTCCCTCCCGGGGCCCGGTCAAGGCCTTCCCGTGCAGCACGTGCAGGAAGGGGTTTGCCAGGCGAAGCGACCTGGCGCGACATGGTAAGATGCATCCCGGGTGATACGCGAGAGAGGATAGTCCTGACTTGCCATCTAGAGCGAATCCACAGTGGACACAGGCCGCACGTCTGCGACTTTCCTGGCTGCGGCAAGCAATTCATCCAACGGTCCGCGCTCACCGTGCACTACCGCGTGCATACTGGCGAGAAGCCGCATATGTGTGAACGGTGTGGAAGGGTAAGCATCCCCCCAATCCGTCATTCCCTGTGCAAGTGCCTTGCTGACATGTGTTCCCGAATCTAGTGCTTCAGCGACAGCAGCTCTCTAGCGAGACACCGGCGGACGCACTCGGGCAACCGCCCGTACCAATGCCCCTATGCCAACTGCCAGAAGACATTCACGCGCCGCACCACCCTGACCCGCCACCAGAACCAGCACGTCGGGACGATAGAAGAAGCCGCCGCGGCCACAGCGGCGGCGTTGGCCTCCCGGATGAACGGCGCGAAGGCCGAGGGCTCGGACGCGGACCGGCTCTCGCCCCACGGCTCTCCCGTGACGACGCCATCGCCCGCGCAGAGCAACGTCTCCATGTCGCCAAGCACCCAGCTGGAAGGGTCCGCCATGGACCGGCACCCGCGGGACTTCCAGCAGTACGTCGCCAACAGCTCGCTGCCGGCGCACCTTCGGAACGACCTCCAGATGGGGAGCCCGACGTCGCCGGGGAGCAACTTTAACAACGGCGTCCGGCCGACGTCGCACCCGACGAGCTACCCGCCGCCCATCCTGGAGCCCAGCGCCGACACCTTCTTCGGTTCGCCGTTTGGGGGGCTCTCGCCCTCGCGCTCGGGGTCGCCGTCGCAGAACGGAGGGGGCACGCCGTTCATGTACCCGGACCCCGACCAGACGTCGCCCAACATGGGCCAGCTCTACTACACGGGCGCCCAGGGCCGGAGACCCCAGAGCGCGGAACCTAATATGGGGCCCCTCCCGTAGGGGTCAGGCACAGCCGCCGCTTCTTTTTTTCCTTTGTACCGGGACGGAGCGTGTGGGTAGGCCACTCGGACAGACGGGCTGGCCCCAGTTCCACCCACGCTCCGCCCCATCTGAGCTCTCCTTTGTTTCCTGTTGCTGCTTTTTACCAAACAATTAGATCGATGACGAACTACCAAACTACTCGATACCCTGTACTTTCCAACGACTTTGTTCTTGTTTCCCACTTGTTTTGAAGACGCCGATGCCCTGAAACTGGTTTACATGTATCGTTTGTTTGTTGCGCAAGGAAGGGAGGGGAACATGAGGCGCGGGGGAGGAGCAAGACACAATTCCCTTGATTGCTTTAGTTTGACGATTACGCTCAGCCTGGTGCTACCACAGAGTTTTGGAACTTCCCTCTCGATGTTTTACGCGGATGGTTATTAGTTAATGTCCCCACTCTCCGGGGGGGGAAGGGATTGGCCTCTTCCCCCATTGTTTTTTGTTAGAGCGGATAGGTGCGTTGGTGAAAGAGGGAAGGGGGGTTTGTTAATGAGGGCTGCTTCTTTAATATGTGGATGGAGAATGGGGATAGATAGAGGTAATGAGGTGGGCTTGGGTCGGGGAGTCAAGGCGGGCTTGGGCTACGGGGGTTATGTTTGCGTTTTGAGTATAATATAGACTTTTCATCTTCTCTCGGGGTTTGGTTCTGGAGTGTTCGTTGCGTGTTTGTGTGGTGAGCTGGCTTGGACTTGGGTGAGGGGTGGGGATGCGTGTAGCCTCGTAGATGGAGGAGGGTGAGATCCCCTCGGCCGGATTGTCAAGACACCAAGGCAAGACGGACCAAACGCACACATCCAATAGACGTACATTCATTCGCATTTCCACTTCCGCTCTATCATATCATCCCGCCCAATCTCATCCCGGATATCCATACCCAACAACATACCCAGACCAGCTAACCTCATAAGAACAGTCATACCAAAGCAAAAGAACAGACCCCAAGGGCCGAAATCCAAAAGACCAGAGAGCAACCTGCCACACCCACACACCTACACCGCCCTAAACTCCCCCTGCTCGACAACCGGCGTCGGCGCCATCTCATTCCGGTCCGCAAACGGGTTCCCGTCATCGTCCTCGCTCTCGTCGTCGGAGTAGTACCGCGGCCGCTGCGCCTGCATGGACGGCGCGGGCTTCGTGGTCGCCGAGGGGCGCGGAGGGGGCGCGGGACGCGGGGGGCTCTCGGATATGTTGAGGCCGGCGATGTCGGGGACGTCGGTGGGGGACATGGGGGAGGTGGGGGATGTGGGGCCTGATTCACGGCCTCGGAGTTGGGCCACTGGGGAGGGGGGTGTTAGCGGTGCAAGGTATGACGAGGGGAGGGTTGGTGAGAGGGAGGGGGCAGGGAAGGTGATGGGGATGGAGGGCAACTTACTCCTGTAAAGGTGGGCCTGCTCCGCGAGCTCGTCCTCCGAGTCGCTGTCAGCGTCGACGGAGTGATCCAACTGCTCGTAGGTAAGGAGCGCCAGGATGAGATCGTCGTTCGCCTTGAGCAGGCTCCCGAGCCACTGCTCGTGCTCCACATGATGAATCTACCCTCGGTTAGAACCCAACACCCAACAGACGGAAACGCAGTAACACGTACATAGCGAAGCACCTTGCGCCGCAGCTGCTTGCAAGCCTCGAACCCCTCCACCGCCGCCCGGTTCTCCGAGATCCGTTCCCTCTCCCTATTAATGCTCTTCAGCGCATTCATGAGGTTCGTCGCGGCCATGGACGACTCCGCAATCGTGGCCTTCATCGACTCCTTCTCCGCCTCGAGGTTAAACGGCCGCCGCCGCCTGCCCTTCTTGTCCTTCTTCTTCCGGTCCCGGTCCCTGTCCTTGTCCTTGTCCTTGGAGGAGGACCCGAAGAACGAGCCGGAGGACGACGAGCGCTTGTGGTCCGTCTTGGAGTAGGATTGCACCGTCCGCACGTTCTGCTGCTCGTAGGGGGGTTGAGAGGAGCGGGAGGACTCGCCGCGGCGGGGGGGCTCGTCGTCCTCTTCTTCGTCGTCGAAGGGGTTGTCGGTTTCGCGTATGACCTTTGAGCGCTCCTGCGTGACGGCCGCCTTTCGTCGGGGGAGTTGCTACACAGCAGTCAGTACGACAGCCCAGATCTCACATTCCACATCCACAACAGAGTCCTCCTCACAGGGCGCAGGGGGCAAACAAACCTTGTACAGCGACGCAACCCCCCTCATCCCGTCCACCCCCTTAAACTGCGCCCAGCTCCTAAACAGCTCATTACACTTCTTCTTCACCTCCGGGTGCGACGTATTCCCCGTCCCGCAGACCCTCAGCCTCTCCAGCAGCGCCTCGTCGCAGAAGCACCGCTGGAAGCGCGACCCGGCGTTCTGGATCAGCCCGTCGAGGATGACGAGGGCGCGCAGCTGGCGGTGGACGTTGCCGTACTTTAGCTTCTTGCGGATGGCGCGCGCGGCCTCGGTGGGGCCCGAGGCCTGGATGGTGATTATCTCGACGAGCTCGGGGATACCGGAGAGGTCGTCTTCCTCGTGGGTTTCGCTGGTGAGGCTCTCGATGGAGACGGTTACGGCGGTGTAGGGTTTCTGGAGGGGGTCAGCTGGGTCGCGATGGGAATAGAGGGTGGGGATGGGGTCTTACCGGCATGGTTGCGGTGTTCGGTTGGTAGGTCTGTAGGGTGTGTTCTTGCGCTTTGGGAGTCGGTGTTACACGAGCGAGCGAGTCGCGATAGCTGAGCAACGAGTGTCGAGGGTAAGTTCCGAGAGCGATAAACAGGCAGAGACCGTAGAGTATCACAGGACCAAGTTCAACCTAATCCTGGATCCAGCAGAGGGGAAGGAAAGCTCGCAGGCGCCTCGAGCAGAACGTCCGATTTCGCGTCAGGCTCCAAGAAGGCGGGGTCGATAGCTCCTCTCCTCTACAGCAATCAAAGAAAGAAACTCGCAAGGCGAAGCTAAAAGGGGAGGATCCGAGACTATAAGCCGTCCGCGATGGGCACTGCTCCCATTCCGTGTATTTCGCGGGATTCGTCTCGTCGAGGCTGAGTTCGGGAGGGAAACTTGGCCTTGGGGATTGTCGGTCGGGAAGGGGACCCTCGTGTTCGTCATTCGTCATTCCAAGGGCCTTGGCTGGGGCCATGCGGGGTGGGGTCAGCCCCCTCCGTTGTCATGTACTCCGTTTATTTTCCTAGCGGCGGGTCCGTTTTTTTTTGGTTTGCCCATTTCCCGCGGTGACAGGGTACGGACGACACATGTACTTGTACGAGTAAGGATACATACATGTAAGGGCTGTCAGAAACGCCCGGCTTCGTGTCGAGGGATTCTGGGGAAATGGCACATGCCTCCTTACACGACCCGTTGGTTTCAGTAATTTTCTACATTCTTCATGAAACGGCGTTACCCATGATTCGCTGCCCCCCTGAAACTCGACGCCATCCAGTCACAAGCAAACAAGACACAGCATGAGCGCACACGGCAAGCGGTATCAAATCGTCTTTAGCTCTCATCCCGGATCATCTATCAATAAGTCTATACTAACACATTCACACCCGAACATAACAAGCCAGCATCTCCACAGATTATTCCCGATCCGGGACGTAACTCGTTCCTCTTCGTAACAGATTCATACCACGCGTCAAGAAAACGAAAAAAAGAAAAAGAAGGGGTTCAATGGTTGTATAAAAGTTAAAGTAAAACCGGAAAAAAAGAGAGACCCCGCAACGCCCGCTCCTCCTCATGCAATATGCCTGTGTATTCGACGCAAGGAAAAGGAAAAAGGGTAAAACAAGAAAAAAAGAAACAGGATTGAAGTATTGAAAGATCGAAAGGTTAAAGGTCGCGCGCTGAGCTGCGGGCGCACGGAAACGTGTTGAACTGAGTAATGGAGTGATCGGAGAGGTTCTGACGTGAGGTGCTCGGGGAGCGGAGGGGCCGAGGCGCTAGAGGAGAGAAAAGAGACAACGTAGTCGGTGCTGATGGGGTTAGAGGTCTTTGGTGAAAACGGGCGTGTCGTCAATAGTGGGAGCCGAGACATCGTCGTTGGGCGTGAGCTGGGTCTCAGCCACGAGATGACGCGCCGTTATCCGTCTTCCCGTATCCGCGTCATACGCCAAGAGCAGATTAAAAGAAGAAAAGAAAAACAAGGGATCATACAACGGACGGGTCCTGGCGTCACATAAGCCCTGCGAGCGACCCGACCATCAGCTTCCCCGTATACGGCGACGCCGCGCCCCGCCACCTCCCCTGCTGCTGCATCTGCATCGGTATCTGGGTCATCTGCTGCTGCTGGCGTGCCGCCGACGACGGACTATACGGCTGCTGCGGCACGGGGTACGGCTGGCTCGGCTGCGTCCGCAGTATGCGCTTCATCTCCTCGGGCACCTCGATCATACCCGCCGGCGCCGCCTCCGACCCGCCCTGCGAGGGGCCCGCCGATGATGCTCCCACCGCCGACATGTACTGCTGGTCGGGCTGGCCCGGATACGTCATGGGCGGGGGCTGCTGGAGGGGGCTGATGGCGCCGTTCATGGCGCCGGCCATGAAGAGCTTCTCGAAGGCCATTATGCGCTGCTGCATTGCGTGGTTCTCGTCTTGGAGTCGGTTGTTGCGCTTCTCGAGGTGGCGGATGTACTCGGTCGCCTTGCTCAGGACCTAGTGTGTCGTTAGCAGGGTCGGACATGAGGGGTGGTTAGGGCCAGGTAAAGTCCTGCTTCGGCTCAACACTTACAGTGGCCTTGTTGAGCTTATGCGCCGGTGTCAGACCGTGCAGCTCCTCCCTGTCCTCCGTGGTATCCTCGCCCCTCGCGCTCTTGGACATGATGCGCAGACTCGGCACGCTGTCCCTCAGCGCCGCAATCTTATCGTTCAGATTCGTCCGATACCTCTTCTCAATCATGTTGTGCGCCGTCTTCTTGACAGGCTGCTGCGCCTCGTCAACCTCCTCGTCGTCATCCTCAATATCCGCCGACGACTTCCTCTTCCTGAGATTCCCCTTCATCGGGTCCGGAGACGACGCGCTTCCGGGATGGTTCGTGGAGGGCGAGCCGTCGGCGCCCGCGGCGAACGGGAGGTGTGGCATGGCGATCATGCGCAGGGCGTCGCGCTGATCCTGCGTGAGGGCCGAGGGGGGAAGGTTCAGGACGTCGCCTGGGTCGCTCTGGAGTGTCTGCGCCTGGTTCGCGGGCGGTAGGCCATCCGTCAGGGGGGGCGGGAATATCGAGGCTGTGGAGACGCTGTGCGGCGCGCCAGTCCAGGTCTGGGGCTGGTTCGGGTATAGGTTCTCGGGGTCGGCGGGCGCTTCGAAGGCCCAGTCCGTGTCTGTGGGGAAGAAGGATCGTGTGTCGTCTGTTAGGGACGTGTCGGTCGCGGTGGAGTCGGGTTGTTGTTGTTGTTGTCGTTGCTGTTGCTGTTGCTGGCTGGCGGCATCTCCGCCGAGGACGGCGGCGGGGTTATCAGGGCTGTCCAGGTCCATGCCGAACATGGGGGACCGGTCTTGGCCCGACATGCTTCCCGGTGCTCAGCCTCTGCAACGGTCAGATATGGGCTGATTCGAGATTGGGCAGCGGCGCCCGATGTCTAGCGGCCGGGGTTCGTGGGGCGCGGAGGGGGGCCGCAGGCGCGGGAACGGCTGTGACGCGCAGGGTTCTGAACCACGCGGCGAGGTGAGGGAATGGTAACGGTATGACGCGATCTCGGGGCCGTCTCGGGGGGGGCGGGAGCGAGCGGCCGAATGGGAGGGGAGGGCTGGTTCCTGGGGTGCGTGTGCTGGGGGGGCTCGTCGTACGACGTGGTGGGCGTCGTAGGGCAGGTCGGCCAGATGCTATGTAAGTGGTCAAGGTCCCGTCGCACCTGGCGTCTGGCGGCGGGCACGTCGTATGATGTGGCCGTTGGGCATGGGGTGTGGGTTCCTGGGACTGTTCCGCTCGTCGATAATCGCGATTGGCGCCGGGTTTCTCGTTTTGCTTGTGACACTATGCGACGGGGCGGCGGGCGGACGAAGGGTGCTTCGGGGCGACCGGGATGTATAGGGGTCTCGGGGTCGAAGGTATCGAATGTCGGAAAAGGGCACTTGGTCTCGTCTCCCGTCTTCGGCAACTGCAGAAGAGTACAAAAGAGGATTTTGATGTCTGGCGAAGGCTCAAGCAGTCAAAGACGCGGCAAGTGGGGCTCCCGGGAGGCCGGCCGCTCTGAGAAATTCCTGGGGCGCGGAACGATGGTTGGAGCCATCGTACGATTTTGGGTGGGGATCAGCCGAGAAAGTCTCCATTTGGGCCAAGCCGGCGCCGGCGAGGGCGATTGTGGCACGTGCGTTACTTTCCCCCAACGGTCGGGGGCGGCCTGGACCACCGACACCGAGAACGTGTGTCTCCGCAGGTCTAAGTTGACTCAGCGCGGGGCCGGGCGGCCTCCGTGTGGTTCCAGTCTGTAAGGAAGGTGCTCAGATCACCCCCTGGATGGATGAGGCCAATTAAGATTGGAAGACGCGTCAAAACATCAGGCGGAAGAATGGGAGCTGCATCGTCCGACTGGTGCCCAGAGTCCGCCTCTGCCAGCCCTAAGGGTGCGCGGCTAGTGTTATCAGATCAAGTCACTAACCTGCGTCCTGGCATCCACGTGGACTCGGTGGAGATCGCTTTTGTCTCCAGGCGAACCCGACCCACTCCACGAGCCCAGGATCAAACACAGCGAGCTGGGGAGATGCAGCAGGGACATGCAGTCTTCGCGTCCGCAACACGTACTGTCCTTGGATCAGTTTTACGATGGGAGAATACAAGGCACGTCACAACATGCGTCGATAAGAATGCTCTACCGACGCGTTCGGCTCCGAGGATACCGGTCTCCACCAGCCGAACCTTCCACCGTGGGTCTAAAGACCGCCGAAGACGGAAAATATCGCGCCTTGGCTGCGATGAGTCAAGGCTGGTCCTCAGCTCTCGGAGCGCCTTACTCTCCGCTAGCTGACCGGGCATTCTGACTACCGGAACCGGTGGACCGGTCTTGGTTGGCCTTGCAGGGTTCCCAGTGCCGTGCGTGGTCCGAAAGCGGACGATGACCTCATACAACAGGGCCGGGGGGAGCCCTATCTGTCCAAATAGTGATTATCGCGGCGATATCGGCGGGGAAGCCTCGCACTTCAGGTTCCCGTGGCCGATCCCATGGAATGGATACTCCTCCGTTCTGGAAGAAAGGGAACGTAGCGTTGGGTGAGCACGTTGATCACTCACGCTGGGCCGTGTTGGTGGGAGAACACTGGCAGTATCAGTCACATCGCTTCCTACGAGGTAATGTTCTACATCTAAAGCCTTCCAGGGATCCTAGGATGACCACGAAGACAGGGAATGGAATCCCATGGTGAGAAAAGGTTCGAAAAACGCCGTGGGGTGTAAGACACAACCGGACCATCCGCATGCGTGCCTAGAGACCCAGGTTTAATGAAACACCCCAAACCTAGAATCTAACGATCCAATCCCAGGTTCCTGCTGGTTTATATTTGGTATAAGGGGATTAATATCAAGAGAATTATAGACAATGAGAACCGAGCCTTCCTTTCATATCCATTTCCTTTCTTCCCATCCGTTCCGATCTTGGGTCAAGGACCCGATACCTTCTTCGATTGACATTCCAGACATGATAAACAAAAGGAAAAAAGGGGGGAACAAAAAAGTCGTGAAACGAGAGGAAGAAACAATACCGTGAACATCACGCCCGGGAATCATCCGTGCCGTTGCGGCATCCAACCCAAAACCTCTACTACACCCACCCAATGACTTATCTATCCCATCACATTCCCCTTTGCACCTCACCACATATCATCCGAGCTCTTCACCATCTGCAGCGTCGGCGTCTTGGGCTCCATCCTCCTCATCCTCTTCCTATCCGCCTTGGTAACCAGCGACGGCGTGACGGGCACACACGGCGTGAACGGCTGGTACGGCGAATACGGCAGCGCCGCGCCAGTAAACGGTGTGCGGCCGCCCCCAGGCGAAAGCGGGTCCGACCGCTCGAAGACGGTCTGCTTCGTCTGGATCGACGAGCTGGTGGGCGAGGCAAGCGACGACTCGGCGTACGCGCGCAGCGGGAGCGTGCCGCCCGTGCGGACCGCCGACGGGGCGTTGGGTCGCGAGAAGGAGCCCGCACGGGGCGTGAGGGGCAGACTCGGGGGCGGCGAGAAGCGGGACGCGCGAGGCGAGGCGGGAAGCGTCGGGAAGCGGTTCACGCCGGGCTTGGGGGACTGAGGGAGGCCGACGAGCGGCGCTTGCGAGTGCTCCGACTCGGCGGAGACGGGTTCGGGCTCCGTCGGCGCGGCGGAGTTCTTGCGCGAGTGCGCCGCCTCGCGGCCGAGCCTCTCGTCTATGCTCATCGTGCCGACGGGAGAGTCGTCGGGCGTGGCGGGCATGAGGTTACTAGACTTGGAGGGGCGCCGGAAAGAAAGCTGGTCTGTCGGGATGGGAGGCGGCGGCGCGGGCGCGTACTGCCGAGGCGGAATGGTGTTGAGCTCCTGGGACTCGCGGGGGAAGGTTCCCGACATGGGCGTCATGATGGGCGACGAGATGCTGACGCCCTTGGGCTTCTTCTTGGGAGACCGGAGCGCCGCAAAGAGGGACGACGCCTTGGACTTCCGCTTCTCCTCCTCGGGCGCCGCGAGGTTCAGCTGCGAGGGCCTGGTCCTCTCCTTCTTGAGGATCGAGACTGGCTGCGCTCCGCCGGAGGTCGAGGGCCGCGAGGGGCCGGCTCCGTGCTGGCCGCCGCTGCCCCTGTTATCGCCCGAGAGCACCGGGATGGGCGGCGGCGTTGTGCCGTTCCGCTTCGCCTCGTCGTGCTCCATCACGTACTTGTACATGTCCTCCAGCTGCGACTGAGCCATGATCCTGTCTGCCGTGACGACTCTCTGGTCGACGGTCGGGTCGATTCCGAGCGGTGACCGGGTCGTCGACGCCGGCGAGGCGGGGGTGACGTACGCGTTGTGGTCGGGGGCGGGGCCGAAGTTGGTGTTGATGTTCAGCACCACGGGGCTGCGGGGAATGCTCCGGGGAGAGAGTGGTGGTTCCGGGTAGAAGGGTAGGGGTGGCTGCTCCTCAACTACCTGCGGCTTGTCGACGTTGTCGAGGAACTCGGCCTCGTTGCCGCCGTTGTCGAGGCGTTCACGTCGGCGCTTGGAGAGGACGAGGAGGGCGATGGCGACGAGGACCAGCGAGACGGCGTATGATCCGACGATGCCTCCGATCTGCGCGGGGAGGTACGAGGTGTCTGCTGAAGCAGTACTGACGGGCGAGGTATCTTCTTTTCTTCTTTGGAGAGGCGCGGGGAAAGCGCTGGCAAAGCGGCACAAGGGTAATGAATGAGCGACGATGAATATGAGGAGGGGGTGTTGGGAAAGCCTAGATAGTACTCGCGCGAAGTGTTGGGGAGAAGACCGTATGGGTATATTATGAGCAGAAGCAACACCGGATTTTAAAGGAGGAAAAAGAGAAGTGGTCACGGCCAGCGGAGGATAAAGTATGGGTGTGTGATGACCGCGTCTCATGGTTGACGTCCTGCGGGAAACCCGGCAAGATGCTATGCGATGGGAGGACCTCCACTTGTCGATCGGCCGTCCTCATAAGCAAGGCGAAACATGATTTGAAAGAGATTGTGCATGGGAGAGGAGGAGAGCAAGGTCCCCGGCGAGACAAAGGGTCCGGAAGGTATATACGGCCGTCACTCGGCGGCTGCTGGTGTGCAGCGGCGTGTCGAGTGGTGGGGGCGGGAGGGGTGGGATACCCCTGGGGGCCTGGACTTGCCCAGACACAAGCCATGCGGTGCGGTTACTCCAGATAGCTCATTCGAGACCTTGGGATCGGTCGAATGGCTCGATTGACTGGCACAGCATGAGTGAGATCCATGCTCATGTGCGTTGATGCCATGCCCCTCAACCCACTCGCACCCTCCTCTTCTCAGACCTTTCCTCTTGAGGAGCGCACACATCCCCTTGAGGCCGCCTCCGCACCTCGCATGAGAAGAAAATCTCCAATGCGGGATGGAAAGCGCCCGCAATTGGAAGATGACGGTTGGAGCGCAGACGAGGCGGGATGTTGAAAGCGGCACTCTCGCATGTGGTTGGATAGATCGACGTGACGACAGGGGTAGGTTAAGCGCCCGGAGATGGGAGGACAGGGGGTTCCATTGGTCAGTGTGTGGGCAGGATGTGCGGATCCGCATCCAACGGCCGTGACCTTCATCCCTGTCCCCGTCCCCGCCCTCTGTCTTTTCTCCGC
This sequence comes from Scopulariopsis brevicaulis, assembly GCA_017657125.1. Lineage (NCBI taxonomy): Eukaryota > Fungi > Ascomycota > Sordariomycetes > Microascales > Microascaceae > Scopulariopsis > Scopulariopsis brevicaulis. The sequence goes on from JAGFNX010000473.1 coordinate 49,170, forward strand.
CCCAAATTTAGCCCCCCGGGGAGCAGGGTACCGTAGTCTCGTGGGGAGACCTCTCCTGGGCAATTCATTGGCGGGGAACCTTGTCACACGATGTACCGGGATTTTGCATCGCTCTGAGCAGCTTCCCGCCCAGTGGTCGTGGTTGTCTCTTCCCAGCCCCGCCGTCGTCCTGGCATTTATTGCCAATGCGCCCTGCGTCAATGCCACGGTATCGCATCCGGTGCCCGATTCTTCAGGAAAAGACGGCCCATGCCGGACCCTGACAAGGCGACCCTTCCCTTCCGCTCCACAGACACAACCAAGCCTGTGACCAACGTCCAATCGCTGGCGAGGGGAATCGTCAGCTGTCACCCATGGAGTTCTTCCAGGCTTGGCCTGAATGGGATTGCAGAATTCAGCAGGAGCCGAGGCCTTGGAATATTGTGCAGGGCTTCCTTAATGTGAAGTGTGACGTATATGCTCATTGGCAGCTTGGGCGTGCTAAAGATGTGACGACTATCCCCGATAGGATCAGCAGTAGCGGTCAGCCGGCCACTCGGACGGCTCCTTAAGCTGGACAGAAATCCGTGATTCATAGCTCGTCGCTTTTACTTGAGGTCAACTGTGATGATCCTGAAGTGAGCACACCACAGAAGTTTTGATTCGAAGGCGTGATATTGTGATGGACACTCAGCACAGAGCCGTCGAATGCGAGTCACATCACACCTCTTGACATCCTCCTGCCCCTGCGCAGGCGCTGTCCAATAGGGGACATCCATGACGGGTGTGCTATTTATATCGCACCGTCTTGGCCTCGACTGGGCGGTGACGAGCTGGGGCCAGAAATCGCCATGGTGAAAGCACGGCCTGGCTCTGGCCAGGGACGATGAAGAAAGCATTGGCCCGGCCCGTTCGGTGAGGTGCGACTCCGGAATAGTGAAGCGCCCGACTCTCGCGGATCACAGCTGTTTCGAACTTGTGGACCTGGCAGTTGTATCCCCAGACGGAGCGGAAGCGGGGCCCGTCTCGATGCGTGCAGGACGCGTGCACATGATTCGCAGACGAAGTACTTCTCGAAGTGCCGGAGAACCTGCCAATCAGTTGGCCGTCCGAGGAGAGGTACACATCATTGGAGGGCTAGACACGTGGAGGAAAAGAACTTGGCCAACGAGACAAGAAGGTCGAAGGATATGCTTCCATTGTTCAAGAGACTATGATGACGCTTCCGAAGAGAAGCTGCAATGATGCTCCTCGATCAGATGGCTTTGAAGCATGGAAGAGAGAGCTCGCTTGGGGACGGGGTCCACCACAGCTCAGGAAAGATTTGCTTACTCACCGAGTTACCCATCATGACAGCTGACACCAGTTGCCAATGGCTCACACTCACTCTAAGCTTCCGCGTCTCGAGAGTTCACGACGCGTCAAAACGAGCTCGACGACAACAGCTGGGATTACCTCTCCCACCGGTTTATTTTCACAAACAGTGAGGACATGATAACCGACATATCTCGCGAGCTCGGAGTCCTCTGTAAAGTACCCCACCTCACCGGCGCCACATGATGGCCTCCGCGGCACCCGCGAACGACCCTCCGCTCCTTCGGAACCTCAACGCAGCGCAGAGACAAGCCGTCACATCCACCTCCGACACCCTCGCCATCCTCGCCGGCCCTGGAAGCGGCAAGACGCACACCCTCACCTCGCGCGTCGCCTGGCTGGTCGACAATGTGGGGTACTGGCCCTGCAATGTCATCGTCGCGACCTTTACGGTCAAGGCGGCGCGCGAGATGAAGGAGCGCGTTGCCAAGGCATTGGGCGAGGAACGCGCGAAGAGGGTTGTGCTGGGAACGTTTCATAGTATTGCGAGGCGCTACCTGCTCGTGTACGGCGAGAAGATTGGGCTGGACAAGAAGTTTGCGATTGCGGATGACGCCGACTCTCGGGCCATTATCAAACGGATATGCCAGCGGCTGCGTCTGCAGCTCGACCCGGCGTACGCAAAGGCCTGCATAAGCAAGAAGAAGACACGGATGCCGGGCGACGAGCCGCCTGCCCCTGCGAAAATGATGCCGCCGACCCCGCAGGACCTAGACGTGGAGAGGGTGTTTGACGAGTACCAGGACCACATGCGGAGGACAAACCTCCTCGACTACGACGACCTCCTCGTCCGCGGCGTGGAGCTCTTACAGAAGCATCCGGAGTGCGTGCGCAACGTGCAGACGGTGCTCGTGGACGAGTACCAGGACACCAACGGGATCCAGTACGAGCTCACGAAGCTCCTCGCGAGCGCGAGGGGCAAGATCACCGTCGTCGGCGACCCGGACCAAAGCATATACGGCTGGCGGTCGGCGGAGATTAGGAATCTCCACCGCCTGCTCGAGCAGTACCCCGCCACGGCCACGGTCGCCCTGGAGGATAATTATCGCTCTTCGCGGGCGATATTGGAGGCGTCGCTCGAGGTCATACAGCAGGACTCGAAGCGGTTCAAGAAGGTGTTGAAGGCGACACATCACAAGGGGACGCGCCCGGTGCTCAGGACGCTTGAGACGGCGGCGGCGGAGGGCGAGTGGATTGTGGGGGAGATTCGGCGCGCGATTGCTATGGCTGGGGGGATGCTTAAGCACGATGATATTGCCATCTTGCTGCGCTCTGCTTCTTTGTCTCGGCACATTGAGTCAGCTCTTGGAAAAGGGGGGATCCCGTATCGTATGGTCGGTGAGTGCTTCCCTGTCAGGCGGCCGTCTCCGAGGGTGTGTCTGGACGTACGCTGAACGTGGCACATCTAGGCGGGCTCAAGTTCTACGAGCGGGTGGAGATCAAGCTCGTGCTGGACTACCTGCGGGTCATCTACAACCCGGATAACAACGACGCGCTAGTCAGAATCATCAACCGCCCCAAGCGCGGCATAGGCGACGTAACGGTGGGGAGGTTGCTAGAAGAAGCCGAGACGTCGAAACGGAGCCTTTGGAAGACTCTACTCCAACACTGTCAAGGCCAACGCTCGGCGGCCAGCAAAATCTCAAAATCCGCCGAGAAGAACCTCACCGGCGGGCTAATAAAACTGATACTCGGCCTCCGCTACCGAATCGACCGGTCGACCTCGTCCCCCCCGCTAGGGTCAGTAGGAAGCAACTTTGGCATCGTCCAACTGGTAGAGGAGCTCATCGACGGGTTGGACCTCCGGAAGCACATCCAGGACTCGTACCCAGAGGAGCACGAGGGGCGGCTCGCCAACCTGGACGAGTTGATCACGCTCGTGGGCGACTTTGTCCGCGACCAGGACCTCAGCGAGGAGATCCTCCCGCAGCTCGACGGCGGAGACAGCCCAAACCTGGACGCGGACATGCTGGGCAAGTTCCTCGCCAACGTGGCGCTTGCGGCCGACGCGCAGACCAATGGAGATAAGGAAGGCGAGGAGAGGCCGCTCGTGACTATCTCGACGATCCACGCCGCCAAAGGACTAGAGTGGCCTGTCGTCTTTGTGCCCGCGGTGTACAATGGGTCGCTGCCGCATGCGCGGGCCGAGGAACGCGATGAGGAGAGGAGGCTTCTGTACGTTGCCATGACGCGCGCGCAGGCGCTGCTTTATCTCAGCTTGCCGTGGTTCGGGAACCCGAAGAGGGTGGAGAGGTCGGAGTTTGTCCCCGACGAGGCGGTGAAGCTGTTTGCGCTCAAGGGTCCCTCGTTCGAGCAGGGGGTGCTGGAGACGATGGGGAAGATTTTGGGCAGGGAGGCACCCTCTATGAAGGGGGTGTATGGGAGTCTCCCGAAGATGTTTAACATCGAGGACGACGCGCAGCCCGACTTTCCGGACGGGTATCCCCGGCCCGCGGGCATGTCTAGCGGGCCGCCCCGCGCGGCGGGGCGCGGGAAGACGTTTGTGGAGCGGGACCCGCTTGCGCACGAGCGGAACCAGATGCCCTGGCAGAAGGAGTACGCCACGACGATGGAGCAGGCTTCCACATTTACGACGGCGCTGCCGGGGTTCACGACGGCGGGGGCGCACCACTCTCTTACTAAGGCTGCTGAGGGGACGGCTGCGAAGGGCGACAAGGCTGCGTGGAGGCGCGGCGGCGCGACAACAAAGCGGGCTGCAGATCAGGGTAGTCTAGCGTCGTTTGTGAAGCGGGAGGGGAATGACGGGCTGCCGCCTGCCCGGAAGGCTGAGGGCCCGCATGTGCCGCAGCGCATCGTGAACGCGGCGCAGGTAGGCATGTGCTTCAATCAGCCGCTACCGCAGAACGTGGTGGAGGAGATGACGCACAGGGGTCTCCAGCACGTCAAGCGGCGCGTCATGAAGCGGCGGAGCGACGCCGACGCAGCGACTGCCGCCGAGGAACCGGCGGCTAAGAAGGGGAAGTACCCCGGCTTCTCGAGCTCCCCGCCGCGGCCGGCGTCCCCGGAGAAGGAGAACCTCGGGGAGTCGGTGGCGGCGAAGGTGGAGGCTGAGGACCGGAGGAGGGGGTTCGTGAGGCCGGCGGTTAGTCTGCATGCTACGACGATGGGGAGGGTCGGGAGCGGGGCTGCGGGAAGGGGAGGGGTCAGTGGGCTTGCGGAGGGGGGCGGGGGCGTTGAGCGTGTTGAGAGGGTCAGGAAGCCGTTCCGGCCTTTGACGATCGCGAGGAATGGGAATTTGGGAAAGGGGTAAGGGGTAAGGGGTAAGGGGTGTTTCTGGCGTTCGGGAGTGGGCTGGTTTCTTTGGATTGATATTGTGGGCGCTGTAAGGCTGTGTTGAACTTGCAAGTATGGCCTTGGGCCTCGTCGTGAATCTATTACTCGAAATTATGTCGTCACTTGGATCCGGGTCATTCCGGTGTTGAATCGGGTCCGTTGTGTCCTGCGTTATGCTCCGCGTTATGCTCGGCCGCGAGAGACGACACATAGCGTTATGGCTTACACGGGAAATTCGCGCTAAACCGAAATAGGCAAAAACACATGTAAGAGCGTCGCGAGAAGCGCATCGCCTTGGGACAGCGGCGCGAGAAGGCAAGGTGTAAGGCTTAGAGATGGGATTGGGTATATAAATGCTGAGAGATAGCCTTGTCTAGAATCCATCCTGAAGAACTCCAGATCATCAACGATACGAACAAACCAAACAACCTCACAAAGCAAAGAACTCATTCTTCAAACAAAACTACCAACTCTACTTGTACATTCACCACCACCATCTCACCGAAGTCACAATGGCGTCCAGAATCCCCACCACTTTCCTCAAGACCGCCATGCGCCCCGCGCTCTCTCCACGGGCCGTGGCGCAGAGGTCCGTCTCCACGACCGCCGGCCAGCAGTCCGACAGGCCCGCGTCGTTTGCACGGAGGGTGTGGGCGGACCCGCAGACGAGGCGGATCGCGATCGGGGTGTTCTCGGTTATGACTTGCGTCGAGGGGTATGCGGCTTACACGTACGGGCCGGGGGTGTTGGCTTCGCTGCGGGGGGAGAAGGAGTAGGGTTGGGTTGGGGGGGGTTCTGTGGAGGGGAAATGGGGCAGTGGGATGGCGGGGGGTGAGATGGATTGGTGGAGGATAGAATGGTGGTGGGATGGAGGTTTTGGAGGGTATAGGAGAGCTGGGTGGAGGGTATCGTGGCCATGGGTATGGGGGGTACATGGCTACATGTTCTTGCATACCGAGTACGAGTAATTATGCTGAATGCTGAATTCCCCGCTTACGTCGTATTCGCATCCAACATTTCTCCAGCTGAAAACCACTCCCACTTCCAACCCCGGACCATCAAACCCACCCAACTACCGACCTGCAGCGGCCCAAGCGAAAATAAAACAAGCACTTCCCGTCCCGGAGACTAATCAAAAAGACCCCGGCATGCCGTGTCGGCACCCACTCCCGGCGCAGCGTCGCATTTCTCGAGGAGGATGGTTCGCCTGACCACACGTTCGCTTTCCGGATGTGGCAGGTGATGTCACGGCGCCGGACGTCGGACGCGGATGATATTAGTCGCGATTTTATCATTTCGTAGTGGTTGCTAGATCTCTTCATTGGTGACGGGCCGAAGCAGGATGGATGATGGTGGTCAACTAGTGGAAGGGACATCGCGGTGTCTCAGTCGACGACTGCCGACCCTTGCGGGATGGCGTCCCTCCCAGAGCTGAAATGGGCCTTGATCGACGCGTCCTGCGTAAGGCGCCGCGAGGATGCCCAGGCCCCCAGTGGGGCAGCTGAGTGGTGGAAACCCCTTGTTCCTGGGGCCAAACCGATAAGCGCCTTCCCCTTCCCGCCGCTTCTTGTGATCGAGAGAGACCCGAGTACGAAGGTAAAAGTTCCTCGTGGAGCCACTTGTCACCCCCGAGCCGGCAGGGACCTCCTCCTTCCTTGGGTCTCGCAGGGTGGTGCGGCCATCCCTTCCCTCTTGGGATGCCAAGGGAAACTGGTAGCTCTTCTCCTTCCAGCCCTGGGGCAAAGCAAGGTTCCGTTGCTCCCCCACCTCGGAGCTGTTCCCAGTTGTGAAGAGCTGGTGGCGCGGCGTGGCCAGGGAAGCTGCGTTCACTTACAGGCGTGTGCCCACGCGACCTGGTGTTGCATCGACAAAGTGCCGCCGTCTCCGGTCGATCTAGTCTCCTAGCTATAAGTCCCCTCAGACCCGAGTAGTCCCACCCTCACACCTCCCTATCCAACGAGGCTCTCGAGCAAGAAGCCACCATGACCGGCCCGTTAGATCCCTCGCCCCGGCCCGCCCGGCCCACCCGCTCCATCCTAGCCCTCACCTCCCTTGTCACCCTCCTCATCCTCGCGACCATTGCAGTCCTCTCCTTCAACACGGACCTCTCGCCCACGCTCGACGCCCTCCGTACCCGCCTGGAACCCGGCCTCAGGAGGAATGCAGAGGACCCAGAGGGCGACAAGTACCTCCTCGGCGTCGGAAAGGCGGACATCACGGGCCCCGTGGTGGAGATCAACTTCGCCGGCTACGCGGACCCGGAACAGGTCGGCTCGGGGCTGCGCCAGAGGCTTTACAGCCGCGCCTTTGTCGTCGCGTCCAAGGATTCACCCAAGGATAGGATCGCGTACCTTGTCATAGACACCGCGGCGGGGGACACGGCGGTCAGGAACGGGATCTTGGAAGGTGTGAAGGCGCTGGGGAAGGAGTATGAGGTTTATACGAAGAGTAATGTCGCTGTCACGGGGACGCACAGCCATTCTGGCCCCGGGGCGTGGTGGAACTATTTGCTCCCGCAAATAACGAGTCTGGGATTTAGCGAGCAGAGTTACCAGGCCATCGTGGACGGCGGCGTCCTCTCCATCAAGCGGGCCCACGAGTCCCTAACAGAGGTGCGCACCCCTCCCCATCCCTCAACTAAGAAGCCCAATGCTCATGTGTGCCAGGGCTACCTCGACGTCGGGACAACAGAGATAGAGGACGGCTCCATCAACCGCAGCCGCTGGGCCTACCTCCAGAACCCCGACTCCGAGCGCGAGCGCTACGACTCGGAGACCGACACCACCATGACGCTCCTCCGCTTCCGGCGCTCCTCGGATTTGAAGACCACCGGCGTGCTGACATGGTACGCTGTCCACGGCACCTCACTCTTGCAGAACAACACCCTCGCGACAGGCGACAACAAGGGCGTAGCAGCCTGGCTCCTCGAGCGCGAGATAGCGCGGGATGGGGGTGCGGCGCCGGGGTTCGTGGCGGGGTTCAGCCAGGCGACGGTCGGGGACACGACGCCGAATGTGCTGGGGGCGTGGTGCGACGACGGGAGCGGGGAGATGTGTAGTCTGGAGAATAGCACCTGTGCGGACGGGAAGTCGCAGTCTTGTCGGGGGAGGGGGCCTGCGTTTGAGAAGGTGGACAGCGGGACGTCGAGTTGTTTTGAGATTGGGAGGCGGCAGTACGCCGGCGCGAGGACCATCATGGTGAGTTCCCCCTGGACCATACTCTCATATCCGCAAGTGGCGCGGCTGATGAGGAACAGGACGAGCTCGATTCAAAGGCGACGCCCGTCTCGGGGCCGACCGTCAAATCCTTCCACTTCTTCCACGACATGGCCTTTTCAAAGTTCACGCTCCCAGACGGAAAGGAAGCAATGACCTGCCCCGCGGCCCTAGGCTACTCCTTCGCGGCCGGGACAACGGACGGCCCCGGCGCCTTCGACTTCACGCAGGGCGACTCGGGCGAGCCGAACGCGAACCCCATCTGGAAGGTCGTCTCGGGCCTCCTGCGGACGCCGACGCGGGAGCAGAAGGAGTGCCAGGAGCCGAAGCCGGTGCTGTTTGACGTCGGGGAGATGAGCGTGCCGTACGCTTGGAGCCCGAATATCGTGGACGTGCAGGTGCTGAGGGTGGGGCAGGTTGTTGTTGTTGTTAGTCCGAGCGAGGTGTCGACTATGGCGGGGAGGAGGTGGAAGGAGGCGGTGGGGGAGGAGGTGGAGGACATCATCAAGGAAAAGCCCGTTGTTGTTATTGGAGGGCCGGCGAACACTTATGCTGTGAGTTTGGCACTTTGATGTTGGGGTATCGGAGGTGTGTGAGGTCCGCGGCTAACAGAGGGTAGCACTACGTCGTGACGCAGGAGGAGTACTCGGCCCAGCGCTACGAGGGCGCCTCGACGCTCTTTGGGCAGCACCAGCTGGCGGCATACATCAACCTCACCGTCTCGAACGCGCGCCACCTCGCGCCGGACGCCAACACCTCCCCGCCGCCCGGGCCGACGCCGCCCGACAACCGCGAGAAGGCCCTGTCCTTCATCCCGCCCGTCGTGCAGGATAACCCGCCGATAGGCCGCTCCTTCGGGCAGTGCACCTCCCAGCCGCCATCCACCGCCGCCCTAGGCTCCAAAGTCCGCGCGACGTTCGTGGGGGCTAACCCGAGGAACGACCTCCGGCTTGAGGAAACCTTTGTAGCGGTGGAGAAGAAGGGGAGCGATGGGGTGTGGGGTCAAGTCAGGAGCGATGCGGACTGGTTCTTGACGTATACTTGGGAGAGGAAGGATTGGCTGCTGGGGAGCAGCGAGGTTATTGTTGAGTGGGATACGGCGGAGGATGGGGAGGGCGGGGGGGTTGTGGAGAAGGGGGAATATAGGTTTAAGTATTATGGGGATGCGAGGAATTTGTTTGGGGGGGTTAAGGCCTTTTCAGGGGTTAGTGATGGGTTTACGCTTGAATAGGGGTTGGTTTGAGGAAGGAAAGGGTTGGGTAGCATGCAAACTTAATAGTAATGACGTTAGGGATAATCGAAACAAGGACAGTTGCACTCGGAGATACCACAAGGGAGAGCACTTGGTCAAGACCAAGGAGCCACATCGGACGGAGACAAGCTGCTATATCCAGGGGTATCAAAGACTCAAGTACCAACACCTCAAAACCCAAACTTCTCTTCCAACCACCTCGAAACAACCCCCTCCGCAAACCCCATCTCCCCCCCGTCCCCCTCTCCAAGATCATAAGTCCTGACCCTCTGGAACGGCACCCCCTCATCCACCTCGTCGTCCCACACCATCCTCTCCCGCACCTCCCTCTCCACGCTCCGCCGCATCAACCCCGCCAGCTCGAGCGCCTGCGTCTCGAACGTATTTCCCCTGGCCTTTGCATTGGCCCTCCTCTTGTGGCCGGTTGGTGGCGGGGGCCGGGTGTAGAGGAGGTGTGTCTCGGGAATCTTGAGGGTCGAGGTCCTGGGGGGGAAGACGAGGGCTGCGCGCCGGGGTTGGGGTTCGGGGGGGTCGTCCGAGAGGGAGAGGGGGGCTAGGTGGTCGATCTGAGAGTTTAAGTACGAGGTCTCAGGGAGGGTGAAGGACGGAGGGACGTCTAGACCTGCCGTGCGGAAGAAGAGCGACGGCGAGGCGAAGGGGTCGAAGAGGTTCCCCGGCTTGCTGAACAGCCCCGGCATCAACGTCTCCAGCTCGCTCATGGCGCCGCACCCCGGAACCGCCTTGTCGTCCTGGTGGACCCGGTGGTCGGGCAGGAACATGCTCCAGTTGTACACCCCGTTGTAGACCGCCAGGCCCCGGACCGCAAAGTGCCGATGCGGGTGCGCCTCGGTCAGGGCCAGCGAGGCGGCGAGCGAGGCGCCGGCGTGGGAGGAGAGGATGAAGGCGGAGCGGCGGGCGGGGTAGGGGGGGGATAGGTGCGAGGCTATGTGGGCGTAGGCGAAGGAGACGTCGTGGAGGGGGGTCGGCCAGTGGTGGGGGGTTGGGGGGCCGGCTGAGGGAGGGGGAGGGGGGGTTGCGGACCAGCGGTAGTGGATCATTGCTGTTGGGTAGGGGCGGAGGAGTGGAGGGAGGGAGGAGGGGGACGGGGGTGAGGGTGAGGCAGAGGGGGGGATGTAGATGAGGAGGGGGAGGGTGGTTTGTGCCGCGTTGTGGAGGCTGGTGTGGTTAGCGTGTGCTGGAAAGCAGGAGGGTGCTGGGGCGTACGAGATGGGAATGGTGCCCGAGGAGCCGCAGGGGACTTCGGCGACCTCAAAGTCGAGCGCTGTGCTCGACCGTCTCAGCTGCGCCGGGAGGTGTACGCGAACGAGATGGCACCGGGCGGCGAGAGTCGGGCGGAGGAGCCATCTCATCGTGGGTCGCCGGGCGGGCGGGGCGGAGGTTATCGGGTGCGTATGCGTGAAGTGGAATACATGGGTTCCGGCTTTGTCGGGGATAGCAGAGGCGGTCGGAGGCCTAGCGCGTTGGCGGGTTGTGAGACGCGATGTTCACGAGGTGAGATGAGATGAGAAATCGGAGTTTACCCAGCTTCGGGTTTATCCCCGACACGCCCCATAGTCGTACTCCACCATCTTACATGCCCACCTTGGACGTGCATCTTCATCCCACCCCGTTCTCATTCCGGAACAGTTTCTTCACTCTTAAGATGGCCCCCGGTCGTTCAACTATCCTAACTACAGCGAGTTCCATAGCAGAACATGGTTAAATCGTTCTCGTACAAACAGAATAGGTACGGGCCATCTTGCCGGGCGCTCTAACACGCGCTACGTCATAGTTTACTTCCTTCCCAGCATGTACCGATCACCGTGCAAGTGACCAAGTTTCCGCCGCATCGATACGCGCCGCCACCTGACCCTTAAGACCCAGATTCCAGGGTCCTATTCGATCCTCATATGAGATGCTACTAGTCAGAACCAATGACGGTGCTCCCCACCGGGTCCCTGCTGCCGTTCCCCCCACCGTTTATGCAGCGGCCATCGCGGGGTCGAGATGTAACCTTCTTTAACGACTTCCGTCCTTGGATAACGTGCGCGCTTGGTGATTTCTTCGTCTCTTTCTTCTAACCTACACTACATGGTGGTGAAGGCTCTTGACGGGTCGAGCCACGACCGCCTCATCTCCCGGTAGCGCTCGCTCATCTACGCACGCGCATACCGCTATCCATCATGGACGTCTCACCTACGGTCACGGCCCGGGAGAAGCATCCCATCCGGCCCCTGACCGACGATCACCGCTTCGATCCCAGGTTCGCACCCCCAAACGCCCCAGGCACACGCCGAGGAGAGGCTAACAACGCCAAAGCCGCTGGTGGTTCGCATCCTCGGCCTTCCCCATGATCGCCGGCACCCTCGGCCCCGTCGCAAACGCCTTCAGCATCTGCGCCCTCGTCCGGCCGTGGAGGCAGGAAGTCCCGCCCGGCACCACAAAGTCCGATGGGAGCTTCGTCAAGGATCCGCCGTGGTGAGGGCGCCCTCCCGCTTCCCGGGGAAAAAAGGGGCGTGGGGCTGACTTTCCAGGCTCATCATTGTTAATGCGATACAGCTTGCCCTGGGCCTTGTTTCTAATCTCTTTCTCTTGCTTAACATGGCTCGCCGGGTTCGGTTTTCTATTGCCCAGCCTGTAACCATAGTTGGATGGTAACATCTCCTTCCCCCAACCGGCCCCTTGGAACACCCACCCACACTCACCAACTCACTCGCTCATACTCACACGCAGAACTGACAAAAACAGGTACCTCTCCTCCTTCTGCCTCACCGCCCTCCTCGCCACCGCCGCCGGCCCCCTCGCCCTCCAGCCTCCCGAGGACTACATCTGGTCCCAGGCCTTCTGGTACGGCATGTGGGCCGCCGCACTCTACTTCTTCGTCGCGGCCCTCATGTCCGTGACGGCATACGGCGCCCTGAAGTCCCACTACCCCCTCGACTTCCAGCTCACCACCAGCCAGCGCACCCTTATGCTGCAGACCATCATGCTCCTCCTCTACATACTCCTCGGCGCCCTCGTCTTCTCCAACCTCGAGGGCTGGGCCTACCTCGACTCCGTCTACTGGGCAAACGTCACCCTCTTCACCATCGGCTTCGGCGACATCGTCGTCACGTCCAGCGCCGGCCGCGCCCTGCTGATTCCGTACGCCCTCGTCGGGATTGTGAGCGTCGGCCTCGTCATCACGTCTATACGCTCCCTCGTGATCGAACGCGCGAGTCGCCGCGTCGACGCCCGTCTCGTCGAGAAGAAGCGCCGCCGCGTCGTGGCCGCCATGTTGAAGCAGGGCAAGGACTCGGTCCTCCGCCCCATCCGGCCCTCCCCGCCCTGCCCCGACGGCCAGGAGTGCGACCCCGACTGCCAAGAGTGCGACCTCGCCGATCGGGACGGCACCGCCCTCTCGGAGCTCGCCCGCCGCGAAGCAGAGTTCAACCTCATGCGCCTCATCCAGCACGAGGCCCTCGTCCGCCGCCGCTGGGTAGCGACCGTCGTCTCCATTGTCCCCTGGCTCGTCCTCTGGCTCGTCGGCGCCCTCATCTTTGTCAAATTCGAGGAGTCGTACCAGCAGTGGTCCTACTTCGAGGGCGTCTACTTTGCCTTTGTTTCCCTGACGACGCTGGGCTATGGGGACTTGACGCCCGTTACCAACGGCGCGCGCAGCTTCTTTGTCTTCTGGGCGCTGCTGGCACTCCCGACTATGACGGTCCTCATCTCGAATGCGGAGGACACTTTTGTGGGCGCCATACGCGACGTGACGTTGGAGCTGGGAAGAATTACCATCTTGCCTGGGGAGCACGGCTTCGAGATGGACGTGCGGTTTGCGCTGCACAAGCTATCCTGCGGGCTGCTGTTTGCGCGCAAGTTCTCCGTCGGGGAGCTCGCCTCCGTGGGAGCGCCCCGAGACGTGCGGGGGGAGGGGGATGAGGAGGCCACTGGGCGAGAGGAGAGCCCGGAGAGCCAGGTGCCGAAGACGCAGCTCCCGAGGCCTGCTAGCTCGGCCGAGTACCACTACCTGCTCATCTCGGCGATATCGACCATCTCGTGTGAGATGAAGGCGACGCCGAAGAAAAGGTACCCCTTCCACGAGTGGGCGTACTACCTGTATCTCGTCGGCGAAGACGAGCGGTCTCCCGAGACGCACCGAATGGCGCGCCTAAAGCAGCCTGGGCCTCTCCATGCCCACCCCCACCCCCATCTTCACCCCAGCGCCCACAGCCGCCCCCACTCGCACACTGACAGTCTTGACCACGTCCACAGCCACCACCATCTCCACCGCCAGGGAACCCTCCTCCGAGAGTCAAAGAGGCTAAGGGCAAAGATCAAGAGGCGGCCGCGGCTCGACGAGGTGGAGGAGGAGGCCGAGGGCGAGAGGTGGAGCTGGGTCGGGAACCAGAGCCCGCTCATCGGCGGGGAGGAGAGCGAGTGGATTCTGAGCCGGTTGACGGCGCGGTTGAGGGAGGAGTTGGAGGGGGTCCTGATGACGGCGGAGCGAGCGTAGATTGCTGTTTTTTGCCCCTTTTTGTAGGGGGTTAGTTGTGCTTTGCGCTTTATACCCTGGCGTTGCGCTTCACTTGGCTTTGAAAGTCTTCGGACGAAGGCATTTGGATTTGAATGTCTTTTTTTATTTGCATGCGGCAGCGAACAAGTAACCACGTGTGTGGTAGTTTACCCTTAGAAAGAGGGGGCCCTCAACCCCCCCATGCACCCGTGATGCCACGCCTAATCCATAAAGCAATGCAAAACGCTAACTTCTGCGGCCCATTCTTTTTCGCCATAACGGGGACTCCCAGCCACAACCGCCTTCACCCTTTTCCATCTCAGCCCCCTTCACTTCCCTCTCCACTCACCCCCTTATCCCGTCAAGATCCTCCGGTTCCTCTTGATAACACCTCCCAAAACCTTCTCATACCTCTCCGCCTCTCTCCTAGCCCCCACAACCCCCCTCTCCAACTCATCAAACCCCATCGCCAGCGGCCTCAGCGGCGCCCTCCCCTCGTTCCCAAGGAACCTAGGTAGCGAGTCACTCCCGATAACCTTCGTACCCCTCCCCGCCGCCACCGCCGCAGCAGCAGCCGCCACGCCCCCCGCGGCCCCGGCCCCCTCCACCACGGCCTCGAGGTGCTTCTGCGAGTGGAACATGGCCTTGAGCCCGTGCATGATCTCCACCGCCGCCTTGTCCTCCACCTCCTCGAGCCACTCCTCGCCCAGCAGCGTACGGCTGCCCAGGCGCATCCCGGGGACGTAGAACTGGCTCATGAAGTCGAGCGTCTCCTCGCGGCGGATCTTGGCCTGGTAGGACTCGGGCAGGTCGTCCTCGCCCTGCGGGAAGAAGGACGGCGGCCCGTTCGCTACCATCCTGCCCTCCACGATGGAGAAGTCGCCGCCCGGCATCCGGTGCCGGTCGCTCTTGAAGGCCGCGGGGTCGTTGGCGTGCTTCGATACTCGCTCCTGTAGCGCGAGGTACCGGTCCTCCTCCTCCTCCGTCAGATTGTGAAGGACGTCACCGTACGGCGTGACGAGCACCCGCTGCCCGCTCTCCACCCGCCGGATCGGCTTCCCCGCGCGAAGGACAACCTCCTCATGGCTCGTCAGCGGCGTCTGCAGGAGGACCCCCAGGTCCTTCATGTGCCGCAGCTTCGTCGTCTTGTTGGCCTGGTACGCGTCCACCGTGCGCGCGAGATAGTTCGTGACCGGCTGCAGCAGGCCCGTCTTCTCCGGGTCCAGCCCGTCGCGCGAGAGCTCGCGGAAGATGGACTCGGGAGTCGGCTCTGGCCTCTCGAACGGCTTCTCGGGCTCAGGCCGCACCGGGGCCGCTGCGGGCTCGGGGACTGGGGGCGGCGGCGGCGCGGCCTCCTTGGTCTTGGTCTTGGCCTTGCTCCTGGCCTCCCTCCCCTTCTTAACGGGGGAGGCCTTGGGCTCCGGCTCAGCCTTGGGCTCCGGCTCCGGCTCAGCCTTCTCCGGGACGTCCTTCGCGGCGGACGTCGATGCTTCGGCCTTCTTCGCAGGCTTCTCCTTCTTCTGCTTCTTCTTGCGGCCTAGGACCGGCGCGTGCTCCTCCTCCTTGGTCGAGCCCGCGACGGCCTCCGCGATACCCTTCGTGGCCTCCTTGCGCTGCTTGCGCTGTTGGCTCTTCGTGGTGATACGGACGGCGGCGGACCCGACGATCTTGGACGGTGGCGGCGAGCTCGCGCGCGAGGTGGGAACAGAGGCCGACACCATCGACGCGCTTTCGCTGATGGCTTCGCTGGGAGGCGTACCCGGGCGCGAGATCCGCGCGGCGGTGGCTGACGGGATGCTTGCCAGGGACTGGCTGGCCTGTGCGAGGTTGGGGGGCACCTCCGCCTTGGGCGTGGAGACGAGCCTCAGGGTCTTGGCGATTCCGCGAGAGGTGGTCGACGTCGAAGTACCCGTGTTCGAGGCGGGGGTACCCGGCCTAGCGACGGTGGCAGATGCAGTGACGGGAGTAACAGCCGCAGAAGAGGAAGCGGACACCGACGTACCCGCAGACAGCTTTTCGATCGGCGTTGTATCAGGCTGCTTCGTCTGCACAGTCTTCGTCGCAGCGGCGATATTGAGCACCCCCGCCGCCGGCCGCTTCTCCCCACGCTTCTCCTGTTCGGACTTTGCAGGGGCTGTTCGCTCAGGCTTGGAAGGACTAGCCGCCTGCTCCGGCTTCGACGGCGTAGAGACCCGCTCAGGTTTCGGCGTAGATGCCTTCTCGGGCTTGGGAGTGGACACCCTTTCCGGCTTTGACGGAGTACCTGCCAGCTCAGCCCGCCCCTTCTTGGGCGTCGCGGCGATCGACTTGGGCGTCGGGACAGAAATGGGAGCAGATATCGACGTAGGCCTGCTCACGGCACCCGACTTCCGCGAGTCCAGCGCCGGGAAGTCCTCCTCCTGCAAGACCCCCTTCCCCTTGTCCTGCCTCGCCTGAGACGCAATGTCCTTGGATAAGCCGCTATCGACGGCCATAGCCCGGACGTTCTGTCTCGCGTCTGCCTGCAGCGTGGAGCCCTTCGAGCCTCCTTGGATCGGTCCGATGGGGGCTTGTGTCACCTGGCCGGGCGTGGCGGGCAGCTGTGAGCCGGGAGCTGCGGACGAGGTCCCTGCGAGACCCGCTTGCGTGAATAGGGGAGACATGCCCATGGGAGTCCCCGGCGGGAATCCCAGGCCGGGCGGAGCCGATGGTGTTCCGACCCTAAAACTAGGCGCCGCAGGTATGCCCGGCGGCAGCCCAAACGGATGCAGAGGCTGCTGTGGGGTACCTAGGCGGCTCTTTCCTTGCTCGTCGTCCGCCACCAGGGCATCAACCGAAGTCGAGGCCTCATCAAGTGAAGGTAGGTCGTCATCTAATAGATCAAAGTCAGCCAAACCGCATTTCCTACCCGCAATGATCAATGAAGCAGCGAAACAAGAAAGCACCAGTGCAGTTATATACAGGCTCAAACGGAGGCGTTCGCTTCGGCTGGCGGGCGGGATTCTGTTCCTGACCTGGTTGCCACAGGATACATGAGTTTTGGCTCTAGGAGTCACAGGTTTCCCATCATCGTCTTCGGCAGAGGCCAGATGGCATGACGGGTGAGGTAGGTAGGTTATCGAGAAAAGAATGGAGATATGAACGAGGACCGTAGTATATTGGATCCTTAACGCTGCTCCTGGCCTAGGCCGGAAATGCATGTCGTCTGCCAAGTTAACGTACATGGAGGCTTTCGGAAGACGATGATGGCTTGCCTGGCGTGATCCGAGCCGCTGAATGCAACCCCATGAAAGCTGAAAACAGAGGATAATGTCGTGTAGAATGGTGTTTTGTTCGTGTTCCCAGCCATCCCAGCTCCGACCCGGCTCTGATAGACGGAAAAGAGGAAGTGAAAATGCTGACGCCCCAAATGCAATCCCCGGGTGACATCGAAGTTCCCCATGCTCGAGATGTGAATGAACTCGTGACGTGTTTTGTTGCGCTCCACAACCCCGGAAACCAATGAAAAGAAAAGAAAAGACGAATGAATCCCGCCCGCCGCCGCTCTGGCTGTAGGCAAACACAAACTCCTCCGACGCCCTCATATATATATGATCATGGAAGAACGGGCTGAAAGACTCCCGATATCCTATACACCGGCCCCGCGACCGCCCTTCCGTTTCGTTGCACGACCCCAGGAAAACAAAACATTGTCGCTTTACCATCGGGTATAGCTCGAATTATACATCATGCTGGGGTTGTACCCACCTTGGCTCTGACCCCCGAACAGTCCCTGGTTGACCCCGGCGTTGCTCTGCGACTGGTGCTGCATCCGCGCCTGCAGGATACTCGGGTCCGCAAGATCGACTAAGCCACTCCCCCCAAAGGAGGAAGTGTTAGCATGTCTGTGCTTCCTCCCCTTCTTCTTCTGCTTTGAACCATAGTCTTGGTATGCTCCGGGCGGGTTGCCGTAGAGCGACGCCAGGAGACCCGAAGCAGGAGCGGGGGTAGAGGAGGTTGGGTACTGGTTTGAAAAAGGAGAATTCATGTACTCACGCTTTGCTGCCTCATGAGCCTGCGCGCTCCCCGCGGCCCTCCCGCGGATGATGCTCTGCAGGAGATCCGCATTGCTGTCCTTGGGCGTCGCCCCGAACGGCGACCCGCCAAAGGACGGCCCCTGGCCAAACATGTTCGGCGGCGTACCCGTGGACTTCAGCCCAGGCGGAGGCCCCGGGACCGAGGTCGTGTAGAACTGACTTGCTTGTTGCGAGGGGAAACTGCTCGGCATCATGGACTTCTGCTGCGCCATGATCCTAGGATTGGTGGCTAGGTTGACCGATGTCGCGCTGCCCGCGTTCTCGTTGGCGAAGCTGAACCGCGATGTTTGGCGACTGTGGCCCGACTGTTGTTGTTGTTGAACGAGGGAAGAGAGTGATCCCGGGGTCGAAATGCCGGGTGGGAGGTGGTCCGTGAATGTACTTTGCGGCCTCATAAACATCTGCTGTTGCTGAGGCGTCATGGAGCGGCTTCCAATCGAGCCTGGGTTGCCCGAGGTCTGGGACAACGCGGGCCCGAAGATGCCATCGGTGTTCGACCGTTGAATGGGGCCCTGAGCCCCGCTCCGCCGCGGGTCAAAAGCAAACCCTTCTCTCGCGGGCTCCCTCTCCTCGGGCTCGCCGCCAAGGGCGAGACTACCACCAGCTTCCGGCTCGGTCTCCGAAGGCTCCCTGTTAGCCTCGACCGTCTCTTCCTGCTCCCCGGCCAGCCGGGCCTCTTCCTCCTCCCTCATCGCCCTTCGCTTCTCACCACCTCGGAGGTCGAACAAGGGTGGATACAACTCGATCGACTGTTGAATCTCCGGGGTAAGCTCGGGGAGCTTCCAGGCATGGAGCTTCTTGATGATGTTCTTGAGGACGTCCTCCGGGATACCCTTAGCCTTCGGCGTCTTCGTGGTGGACGGGCCAGCAGCCTCCGGGGCCTTCGACGCTTTTCCGTCCTTCGAGCCGGAAGGCTTCGCGTGTTCGACCACGGGCGAATCGGAAACCGCTTCTTCGGTAGTAGCAGGCAACGAAGCGGATATCGCGGGGCTTGGCGCGGCGGCGCTAGTGGCATGACTGCCTCGTCGGCTCCGCTGTGGGTTTCGCGCCCAGTTGGCCGACGAGGGGAGCGCCGACCCGTCGGCTGCATTATCTTCGGAACCGTCCTTGCTCGCGGGGCCATCCTTAGTCGCGGGGCCGTCCTTGCTTGCGGGGCGGGCGTGGGATTGCGCGGGCGTGGGCTGAGCGGCCTGTTGGGCAGGAGTGGGAGGTTGTTGACGGGGAGCGCTACGCGACGAGCTGGCCGAGGACACGGGTCGCTGTGTATGTATGCTGTTCATCGAGGACAGGTCCTGCCTGGTGTAGCTATCCTCCTCGTCTCCCCGCTCGTGGAGGAACATGCATCCGCGGTTCGTGCATTGTTCGTGCTTCAGCCAGGCAGAGCAGTACTTGGTCGTACCCAGCTGAGCCCTCAACACACGGTCGCCGTTGACAGATCCGTTGACGGCGCGAATGCAGCGCTCGGCTTCTTCGGGTTTCTCGAAGGTCACGTAAATTCCTAGCGAGGGGTTCTGGCCCTCGCCGCCTTTTCGGTTCGAGATGGAGATCTTCTGGATGTTTCCGTACTGGCCGAAGAACTCGGGCTTTCGTAGCGTCTTCGTCAGCTCGTCTTCGCGAACGGTCGGCGTGAGACCGGTCACGTAGACCAGGTTCTTCTGGACCACTCGGACGCCGACGAGGTTCTTGCGGTTCTCCTTCTCGGCCTCGCGCTTCTGGGCTTCCTTTTGCCGCTGCTCCTGGGCCCGCTTCCTCTGGTTCTTCGTTATGTTCGCGCGGAATTCGGCCTCCCTGAAAGTTTATTAGTATGGGATGGGCTGAGGGTGGGGCGGTCGGCGGCGGCCGGGGGGATCGGCGGTGACCAGGACGACGTACTCTTCAGGCGTCACGACCTTCCACTGTATCGTCTTTTCGTCGTATGGTCGTCGGCACGCGGGGCACAGGCCGTTCATGTTCGACTTAATGTTGTTGAAGCAGAACTGGCAGACCTATCGTGGAGCGAGACAATGTCAGCGGCCGGGGACGAGATGCCGAGGGGTTCGAGATATGTGCGTACCTGGTACCCGCATGGACAGGGCCTGAAATTGCGGTCGGAGAGGTCGAGATCCTCGATGCAGAGGGGACTGGAGACGCGTCAGCGATCGGAAGTCCCAAGGCGCGTGTGGCGCGTGGATAGAGGGGTCCACGATGCTTGGGCTGGGGCGAATGCCGGGGACGTCGAGACTTACCACACATCGTCATCATCGTCGATGTATATGTCCTGCGGCGACATGCTGGGCATTTGGAATGTGGGATATGTGGTGAAAAGAACGAGAAATTAAAACAAAAGGTGGCGCGAAAAGTCGGGGTTCAAAGTGTGGTTGAAGGTCAGGCAGGGAGAGCGATGCTGAAGCGGAATGATGAGGTTAAGGTTTTGGAAGAAGAGCTGCACCGCGAGCGTCCAGCTGCCAGAGAACAGAGTCTGCAAGATCGGAAAGGCAGGCTAGGACCAAACGGGGATCAAGTGGGCCCTTAATGAGAGACTTCCACGTGACAAACAACCAATAGTAAGGTACTTCTGTTAACGCAGCATACACGCGGAAAAAGAAGTATTATCTTAACAGCCGACACTCCAGCCAATGCGGTGCCGCAAATTGTAATGCGCATTCATCCCTCAGCCAGACATCATCCATCCCTCCACCCCAGAAATATTCGCGCCTCATAGCCGAGAGAGCTACAACCTACCTCCCTCCGCCGACCAATTGGGCCCCACGTATCGACAAACCGCACCCCGAAAATGGCCAGCCGGGTCTGTAGAAGCAGAGGTCTGGCGTCGGCCCTGCAGCCGGCGAAGCCGTCGCCCCAGGCCCACAATGGCCCGGCGATCCGGTGCCTCTCCGCGACGGCGCAGCAGCACGTCGTCGCCGTCCCGAGGGACGCCCCGAACCCGAGGCTTGCGCCCCGCCACTCCGTCGGCGCCCTCAAGGCCCCCATCGTCAACCCGGCCGACAAGTACGCCTCCAAGTCCGACGCCATGCACCGCTACGGGACCTGGGTGATGGGCTGCCTGCCCAAGTACGTCCAGCAGTTCTCGGTCTGGAAGGACGAGCTCACCATCCACATCTGCCCGTCCGGCGTCATACCCGTCTTCTCCTTCCTCAAGTGTATGGCCCCTCTCTGCTCCGAGCTTCCTCTGACCCCTCGGCTCGCTTCCGCCTTTCCGAGATACCGAACGAGAAGCTAAACGCCGTTCCAACAGATAACACCGCCGCCGAGTTCACGCAGGTCAGCACCATCACAGCCGCCGACTACCCCACGCGCTCGCAGCGCTTCGAGATCGTCTACAACGCCCTCTCCGTCCGCCACAACTCGCGCATCCGCGTCAAGACGTACGCCGACGAGGCGACGCCCGTCGAGTCGCTCGTGCCCCTCTACGAGGGCGCCAACTGGTTCGAGCGCGAGGTCTACGACCTCTTCGGCGTCTTCTTCGTCAACCACCCGGACCTCCGCCGCATCATGACCGACTACGGCTTCGAGGGCCACCCTCTCCGCAAGGACTTCCCCCTCACGGGTTACACCGAGATCCGCTACGACGAGGAGAAGAAGAGGATCGTCACCGAGCCCCTCGAGCTCACGCAGGCCTTCAGGAACTTCGAGGGCGGGTCCTCCGCGTGGGAGCCCGTCGGCAGCGGCCTGGACAAGACGCCCGAGAGCTTCAAGCTGCCGACGCCCAAGCCCGAGCCCCCCAAGGAGGAGGAGCCCAAGAAATAGAGGCGTTGTTTCCATAGGCCGGCCCCGGGAAGCTAGGGAAGAATGGATGTACAAACTATCGTTAGGCTTATCGTCTTATCTGCTTGACCACATGGTCTGAACCTTTTCGATTATGCGTGTGACGCCAGTTCATGATCTTAGCGTGATGGCTTGATGGTAACATCAACGGTTCTGTTTACGTGTACTCGGTCGACGACAGCACCAGGCCGCAAGTTGCCACCTTTTCCGCACGTCCGATGAAGCCGGCAGTCACTCCAGATATCAATGTAACGAAAACCTCAATTACTGTGAGCCCAATCTAACAAACTATCTAATGATGTGCTTTTCACCCCTCCAACCGCTGGACGTCACACCCGCTTCGCATCTCTCGTCCGAAAGGAAGAGTATGATACTCCACATACCACCGCTATCCTCCCCATACACACCACCGCTCAGGCCGAGAGCTGCCGCTCCCGGCCCTGAATACCATCACTGTATCGGGGTCTCCGGAAAACTGGGCAAGATGGAACAAAACAAACAATAGAGTAGAGAAACAGGATGGACCCTTCCTGACGCCTGACCAATTCCCATGTTCCGTGAATGCAACCCCCCGTACTGTACTCTCCCCATCCTTTCATATTTCGTCTGCAGTATGAGTCGTAGGCCGCGTAGAAACTCGAGATTCGTGAAAAGAAAAAAGAAAAAGAAAACTCTGCAGCGTCAAACTGCAGAGCGTATGCACCGCAAAACACCCGCCGTTGGTACGGATCAGCTCCCTGACAACCCACCCACCTGCGAGGCTGGCGCCTTACGACAGGTGGAATGCTCCCTGACCTTCACTCATTGCCGTGAACAGCTGCTTCTTCAGGCTCTCGACGCTGGTATAATCAGGCAGCTTGAGGTAGTTGACGCAAGTCATCACACTCGGGAGATAATCGTCCGAAGTGTACGGATGCTCGCTTGGCTTGCAGACGACGGTGAACATGGGCGTCAATGATTTGAAACCTGCGATTCCGGGTTAGAGGCCGACGAAAAAGGTATATTGGGCCGAGCGTGTTAAACATACCTCCAATCGGTAGCTTGGGGCTTCCAGTGATGAATTGAAGGAAATCACGACGTTGGTTGACTGTCAGCTCGCTCATGGTCTGCAGTAGGTTCCTGACAGACCGGCTGTCCATGTTGTATCCGTGGTCTGCCTTCATAGAATCCATAAGTGCTGCAGCAGAAGCTAGTTAGCAACGGTTCCAAGACACTCAAGGGTAATCAACAAGACAACTTACTCTCGAGAGACCAGTCCTCGTCGACTCTACCGAAGAGCGATACCAGCTCGTCTGGAGTGAATGCGCTCAAGGCCGAGTACGGGAAAACTCGAGTGAAGCCCGTCCGGAAGGCATCGACCTGCCGACGAACTCCGCTTCCCAGGGTCATATCGATCACTCGGTCCAGATAATCCTCGACATTCGAGATGGTGACACGGATCTGGGAGCCGCCAGGGACCAACTCAATCTCTGGATATCCAGGCAAAGTGAAGTCAAGACATAGGTCATCCAACTTGGTGTCATCAATGACGATGTTCTCGGTCGCGGCAACTTTGTCCGCGGGGGTTTGGTTCGGGTCTTCATCAATCTCCTTCTTTGCAGTGGCGAACTTCTTGATTGTCATCAGGGAGCGGGCAAGGCCTGGATCCACAGCCTTGACGGCCCCAAGAGAAGGCTTGATGCCGACAGGTGACGACTCGTCGCCAATTCGGAAGAGGATTGGGTTGAAGTTGATGTCGATGATGCGCGAGTCCAGCATCGACCGGGCAACGAACTTCCCGAGAGTCGTGAACAGGTGCAGGACACGTTCCCCGTTCGCGGAGGACGCCTCCTCGTCGCTGATGGGTCGAGGGAAGAGGCCCGTGTTACCATTGATGTACTCGCTCGAGTCGTTGGAGTCAACCTCGCGCCAAAGCTTGAGCTTCTTCTTCGCAAACTCCTTGCTGATTGTCGAATAGAACTCGAGAGTCGGCCCCAGGCCCGTGCCGACCTCCTCAAAGTATTCAACCTCCAGAACGCTCTGGCTCGCCCCGTAAAGCTCCATAACCTTGAGGGCTGACTCGAAAATCTTGGAACGACCGATTCGGACCTTCTGTCGCTGAAGACGGCCAAGGAAGGGTCGCTCATCCCGCCGATCACGACGAGTATCCTCCGACTGCGCATTCTGCCAGCGCGTCATGGATCGAGCATACCCAAACGAGGTAGACTGCAGGAACAGGTGGCGAGTCTCGAATGGGAAGAGGAACGGATACAACCGCGCCAGATCCTCGGACCAGCTGGGGAGGCAGTTGCTGGCCACGATGAGAGGCTCCTCAAGCTGTCGGTTCAGCTTGGCCGTGAGCTTCGTGTTCACGAACTGTGAAAGCGGCTCCGAGGAGAGATGAAGGTTCTCCCCGTTTTCGATGAGTACATCTTCTAAGTTCGCGTTCAGGTCATGGAGGATCCTGAGTAGTCGAAGAATCGACGCTGTGGTGGGATGCTTCGCAAGTGACGCAGGGATCCCGTCCACGGCGGGCTCAGCATTAGCGTCCGCCGACGAACTGAAGGAAGAGGACGTCTCTTGGGGAGGCGGGCCCGGAACGCGCTTGAACTTGATCGAGTGTACCTGAGACCAGATGCTCCTACTCGTGTGGTCGTCGGAGGTCATCAGCTGATGAATGGCCCTGTAAATGGTCGTGTCATTTCCAATCGCCTTTCCGTCTACGCTGAACTCGACGTGCCAATCCTGAGGGGTAGACTGGATCGCAGCCGCGTACGAAAGCGGGGGGCGAGACGACGACGGGGTCGGCGTTGCCTGGGCACTGGCCAGCGGGGGACTTGCGCGCCCAGGCGGCGGTCGGCCCGCGGCGATGCCACCAGGCGTGTGAACTCTTGAGCCATCCTCGTTCCTGGCAGTCACCTTTCCGCCGGCGACCTCTAGATTGACTGCGGAGGGATCACCAGAGGGCTCCTCGCCCATGTCCTCATCCAGCTCACCGGCGAGGGCGTCAAAGGCGCCAGCTACGCTGGTGTCCTCGTCATCATCCGTCAGTGGCTTTTCATCTGCGCACTCAAGAGCATCACGTAGGTCGTCATCGTCGTCCGGAGGCGGTAGAGGGGGGCCGGGCGTCTCGGCCGAGGTGTTGTCCTGGCGGCAGGAGGAGCGGCGCAAAGCCCTCTTCTCACGGGACGACGTGGAGGGCGTAGTCGGTGCATCAGACTGTGCCGTAGACCGTGATGATTTCGACTTGCGCGAAGGCCTCGCACTCGACGATGGAGTGGCTGGCGGTGGAGCGCCGGAGGTGGCACCGGAGCCAGAGGCGGAACGATCTACCAGGCTGCCCGAGGATGAGGACCCGGCGAAAGGAGGAAGAGACCTCGCTCCAGCCATTGCCGCAAGTGCCTTTGAGATGCCATCACGCCTAGCACTTCTAGCTCTCTCAGAAAGGGAAATGCGGGGACGAAGATAATCGTCCAAGGACTGGAAGGTGGCAATGGCCTGAATGGAAACGACGATGTTTCGGTAAGGGCGGGGGATCTCCGTATCCTCGTCGGCCATGAGACGAAGTCGGATCTGCTTCCCCAGCATGGAAACAGCGCTGCTTCTGTTGCTATCCATCGAGCTATTGTGAACGGTTAAGACCTCGAAATGCTCCGACCTACTGAGCAGATCTTGAAGTTTATTAATCATAACGCTGAAGGGCGTTGCCGGAGAGTGATTCCCCATGAAGACCCGAAGGAAGGACGCCTGGGCGGCCCGGGCCAGGACCTCGTCGGGGTTGCCGAAGACCTCCACGAGAACACGCACAAGCCCCGAGGCTAGTAGCTCAGCACTAGTGACGCTTTCCAGGACGTCGGCTTCGAAATAAGAGGCGAGCTTCTTGAACAGCTCGACTCCGACTTCAGAACCGTGGCTCCCCGATGTGGGCTGCAGGTAGAACTTCTCAAGGTCTGTCGCAAGTTCAGAGAGATCGTCGAGGATCTTGGCCGCCTTCTTCTTCATGATCTTGCCCTGCTTCTCAGTCTCATGCGTCTCCAGGAATTTCTTTGCCATTTTCCGGATGGTAGAGCGCGGAGACTTGAGCTCTGATAGGATATGCGAGGCATCGTCGATTGACATGGTCGATCCCCTAGAGCTAACGGGTGATCCATCATCGTCGTGGCGAGTAAAGGCTCCATCCCCATCCTCATCCTCGTCTTCGTTTTCTTCATCAGAGGTTTCACGCTCTTCTTCCTCTTCCTCTCCGTCCTCAGAGGCCTCATTCTCGGACTTGTCGCCAGGGCCTGCCGAACCTGGGGATTCGGCCTTGTTCTCCTCATCACCTCCAGCCTCGGGAGAGGAAGTTGGAGTGTCCTCCTCAGCGGCAAGTTTCGCAATCTCAGCCATGACGCCCTCGCGATACAGCTGATACCTGTAGATGTCGTCGAGGCGACTGACGAGCAGCTCCGTAGCCTGGAGCCCGAGCATAACAAGGGATGGATGATCTTGCTGGGATAGGATGGCCGCTAAAAACGAGGCATAAGGAACAGACTTCAACGCCTCCACCAAAATGCCCTCGTTGAGGTTGGAGAGCATCTTCAACTGGGCCGTCAAAACCTTCTGCCTGACGTTGAGATTGACAGTGCTGGAGAAGGCGTCGGTGAGGGTGGGGAACAAAATCAAAGCGAACCTCCTAACCTCGTTCTTGCATTCGTCCAGCATCTCAACTCTCTTATCATTGGAAGACTTTCGGTTCTTCCCCGATCCTGTGGACGACACGGGTGGCATCGAGTCGGGAAATAGGCTCGCGTCAACGAGGTGCCCGTTTGTTGGGTCGAGGGTTCGAGAGAAGTTTGGAAGAAGCTCGCAAATGACGTTGAGCGTCTCGATGATTTGCTCTCGGGGCCGGTGGATCAACGCCTGCATGATCACAACGCTGTCAAGCTTCGATGCGACATCCTCGGTGTCATCAGGAGGCGAAACCCCCGTGAGAATCTGGTACAGTGTCTCGACGACATTGAGCCTGAACAGATCCGCCGAGAGTCGAGGGCTCGCACGGGCCGTGAAGGCCAAGACTCGCAGGAACTGCGTATGGATGTTGGGCCCGATCAGGTTGGTCGTTCCAGGGACAAGGAGCCTCAGGATAGCCCGAAGGAGGTCGACATCCACCAATTGCTCGAGCTTCGACGGGTGGTACTTGAAGCTCTCCACGATGCCAGAGACGCAGAGCGATGCTTGCTCAACCACCCGCTGATCATTACTGCCAAGCACGTCCTGCAGCTTCGGCATGACATCCCGCACCACGGAGAAGGAATCCTCGGGGATGTTTCGGCAACAGTTTGCAGCCGTAGTGACGGCAGTCCTCTGTGTACTCGTGGCAAAGAAGTCTAGGTAGGAAAGGCAGGCGGTCAAGCCTCCCTCGCGCACAATGGCGCTCGGGTACTCGGTCGAAATCTTCTCGAGGGTGCTCAGCGACTGCTCTGCCACGTCGATGAAGGAGATCTCCAAGAGCTTGCTGCATAGCACAGGCACCGCGCCGCCATAAACGACATTGGCAACGCTAGCCGGCAGCGCCTCCATAAGGTTTGCCAGGCACCGACAGGCGAGAAGCATAACCTCCGGGCTGTTTGGAGGCTGCATCAAGGACACAAGTTCCTTGACAAACGAATCCGGTGAAAAGTGGCCCGACAAGTTATCTTCGTTAGAAACCAAGAGAATCTCAGAGAGCTCCTGGAGGGCAGCCTGCTGAATGAATTCGTCCTTCTGGCGTAGACTGTTGTAGATGTCTCGCAGTCTGGGAGAGATGCCCGAGATCATGCCGGTGAGAGCCCTAAGCGTACTAGACAAGCCGGACGGCGGTCCCCCGAACGCCCCGAACGGACTGTCGTCATCCCCATCATCGTAACGGTGCGCGTCATCCTCGTCCATTTCGTCGCTATCGTCGGCCCCAGGGTGGTCCTCACCGAAAAGCGCCGGGGGAGGCGGCGGCGGAGGCGGCGGCCCGGCCGCACTGGGAGACTCGTCTGTTCCCGTCATGGCCGTATCTTGGTCAGTCTGGTTGGCCCCGCTTCTCCTTGAACGGCGGGAGGAGTTCGAAAGGCCCGCCGCAGGCAATGAATCTATGCATGAGTCAATATCGTTCATGGCGACGTGTGTCCGGATCCACGAGGTGCGACACGGCCGGGTGGGATTCGAGCTAGGAAATAGCGTACCTTGGCTCGCGTTGGCGGTCTTCTTGCTCCGACTTGATTTGCGGCTCGAAGAGGGTGATGGGGTCGCCACTCCGCTCGCACCGAAGGCACCGTTTGAGTCTCTACACCGAGGGGACAGGGCGTTAGTTATTGGCCCTATCGCAAAGGAAATGCAGCGAACACGGCTTTCAGGAAACATACTCTTGGCCTGACATGGCAGCACCTTTCCCTTTTCGTGCCTGTGACTTGGCCGGTGGGGAGGCGTGGGTATTCTGGGTGGTATTCGAATCTAGACCCCTCTGACGCTTAGAACGGCGGGTCGAGGATGATGGCTGTAGAGTAGTATCGGTAGAGGGCGTGGTGTCCGCCTTGTGCGGTGACTTTCGCTTCCGCGAGGTTGTCGGCGTAGACTGGGAGTTGGGAGTTGGGCCCGTGCCAGCAGGCGGTGCGGCCGGTGTCTCGGCAGCGGCGACGTCAGGAGCCGAAGCCGATGGCTGGGCAGCAGCTTGGCTTGCTGCTAAACGAGCGGCCGACCTCGTAAGTCTGGGTGGCATGGGGTCAGCTTGGGGGGTGTCCAGCAGGGTGACGGTGTGTCGTGAGGAGTAGGCGGATTGTAGGAGCGGATATTTGAATTGGATCCGGGTCTCGACGAAAGATATGGCCTAGGCACCAGAGGCGGAAGGCAGATTGTCGGCCCCGCTCGCGGAAATACCGTGACCGTCTCTCGGCCGAAGAAAGTGGAATGGGACAAGTATCAAGGAAAAGGTTGGCGGAGGATGGAGAAGGCAGAAGCGACGCTGGTGGGGAATTTTGGGAAAGGCTGAGGAAAGTGGGAGGATGGCATGTGCGTGGTGTAGTGTGGTGCGGTGTATTGGTAGTGTGGTGTGGTGGGGGACCTCCTAGATCAGCGAAGTAGGCGCCCGGCCCGATAGCGCGCGTAGCACCTCCCAAGGAAGCCTGGGGACAGGGTTCCGCAGCTCTGGACCTCCCAAGCTGTTGGGAGAAGGCAAATCGTGACAATCAAAAAGGCAGGCCAAGGGACGGGTTGATAGAGCAGGGGCAGCGCCTTGTGGAATGTGAGTAAGGAACGCCTGGCGGACCGCCTGGAGGTGGTCTGAAGTGACGACAAGGGTGAATAAGGCCGGATACTGGTGGCGTGCCTGACTTGGGAACAGCATAGAAGTGCAGGGAAAGAACGACTGTCACTACAGACAACTGCCAAACCTTAAAACAAAGGTGCTGACTTCTTCCGCTTTCGAAGGTCTTGTCGGGTGTTTTGGGCCAAAGGCAGCGTGTATCAAGGAAACGGGGGTAATTACCTCTGCGGTGACTGCGCTGCGCTCTGTGTAGGGGCGGCAAGACTATCTCCTGGGCTATCTGAGAACGATGCCGGTCGGGACGGTGTCGTGGGAGACGCTGATGTCTGCTGCTGCTGCGATGGGGGTGGGTTTCGACCGGGCGGGCGTGGATCGCTATCGACAACGACCGGAGTTCGTTCTGCCATGGATTACGCCATGAGGCGGACAGGCCGTGGCCTAGGGAGGAGAGAGTCGCGAGAGGTCGTGTCGGGCGGAATCTGGGTCTCGGTCTAAAGATGCTACCTGCAGACGATGCGAAGGGGTCGGAAAGGGCTGTCGATGCGGTGGTGGTCGGGGTCTCGACGGATCGGGATGCGGCGGGGAGGGGCGGGAGCGAGGTTTCGTGAGAGGTCGGAAGATCAGTCGCCCGTCAATACCGGGTTACAAATACCGCCAGCTCCTTGCACAGGGTGGAACAGGAGCGGGCAGTGTGGGAACAGGCGCTACCGTCCGTTGGCTGACCGTGTCGATGCGTGGCTGAACGGCTCAGCACAGGTGGTTGGCGATTCCCAGGCCGAGTTTCGATCAGCTAAGAAGGCTCAGGGCGGCAACGCTTCCGCTGGCCGTATTAGGTGCTCGGAAGCTTAAAGCCTTGGCCCGACCTGTTGAGGCCAACCCAACCACCGTATCACGGCTGAGGCCCGATAACGCTAACGCCACCGCAGTAATGGTCCGCAGTGGGCCTTCTAGGTCCGGTCTGGGCACCGTTTGTGGGGCACCGTGCTGGCTATCTACATGCACGTGATGGACGCTAACGGTAGCTGGGTCCGTATGGGGCTAATAGCGGGGCCGGCTCCCAAGGCGCCGTTTTCAAACGGAGGTCAGCCCGAGATACGTTCAGTTGGTCTCCCACTTCGACCTCGTAGTCGTGTTACACCAACTTCAAGGGTTGACATTTCGTAAGATTTCACACTCATCAATCACCGCCCTCATTTAAGTTCATGACTAGCCTTTAGATACTTTCGACGTCAATCAATAAACGCTCTAGATGTAGGAGATGGCCTGCTAGAAGGCCTTATCCACCAAAGTCTCTATGTCAGTAGATACAAGTCCATCACGCCAAACAGCCCTACTTCAAAGTCTCCTTCCCGCCGTCATACTCGCTCAAATCATACTCGCCAGGGTATCTGTCCAGAATCCCCTTCAGCTCCTTCATCTGCCTCTCCAACTCGGGCGTCATCTCCTCGTAGACATCTTCGAACATGGCCCTCACCGACGGCTTCTTCTCCGTCTCGGCCCCCTTGAACGCCTTCAGCACCTCGCCCCTCAGCCTTGCCCTTGCCTCCTTCTCCTTCTCCTCGCCCCAGATCCCCTCGTTGTCCATCCACTTCCGCAGGCGGATGATGGGGTTGTCCCGCCGCTTCCAGTCCTCCACCTCCACCCGCGCCCGGTACGCGAACGAGTCGTCCGACGTGCTGTGGTGGCTCACGCGGTAGGTGAGGGCCTCGATAAGGACGGGCTTGCCGCCGTCTTCGAGCGCCATCTCGCGGGCGCGCTTCGTGGCCTCGCGGACCGCCCAGATGTCGTTACCGTCTACGCGGATGGTCTCGATGCCGTACCCGACGCCACGGCTGGCGATGCCGTCGCCGCGGTACTGTTCTAGGGTAGGCGTGGAGATGGCGTAGCCGTTGTTTCTACAGATGAAGACGGCGGGGCAGGATCTCGTTGCTGCCATGTTCAGAGCAGCGTGGAAGTCGCCCTCGCTAGCCGCGCCTTCGCCGAAGTAAGCCACCACGACACGAGGTGGTAGCGACGGGTCGTTTTGCCTCTGCATCTTCAAGGCGTATGCCGCCCCCGAAGCCTGGGGCAGCTGCGTTCCGAGGGGAGACGAAATCGCGTGCTGTGATTATTAGCACCTAGTGTGGACACCTTGGCGAAGACTGCACTTACAATGTTCAACTCCTTGCTGCCGTAGTGGACCGGCATATTCCGTCCCCTCCCGGGATCATTGATGTTCGCAAACAATTGGTCCATAAAATCCTTCGCCGTATATCCCCGGTACTT
This sequence comes from Scopulariopsis brevicaulis, assembly GCA_017657125.1. Lineage (NCBI taxonomy): Eukaryota > Fungi > Ascomycota > Sordariomycetes > Microascales > Microascaceae > Scopulariopsis > Scopulariopsis brevicaulis. Next base: position 80,113 of record JAGFNX010000473.1, read on the forward strand.
GAAGACGCCCTGCTCCCGGTACTGGCAGTAGATCACGTCCTCCATAGTCAGCGCCGACGCCGACCCGACGGAAACGGCCTCCTCGCCCGCCGACACCATGTAGAAGCTGATGCGGCCCTGGCGCTGAGCGTCGAACATGACAAGGTCCATGAGCGACACAAACAGCATGTCCTCGTACAATTTGACAATCTCCTTCTCGGACAGGTCCGGCTTGAACGACTCGTCGACGACGACACCGTGCTGATCCACGACGCGGTACGTGGGCATGGGCGAGTGGTCGGCGGGCGTGTCGAACTTGAGGTCTGTCGCAAAGGCGCTCTTCATCGCGCCGGGGAAGGAGACATATTCGGAGTCTGGGCGCTGCGAGATGCTGCTGGCCGATCGAGCGGCGATGGTGGTGGGTGAGGGGGTGGGCACGAGCGGCCGTCTCAGCTGGCTGAGCGCCGAGCGCCGAAGGATGCGAACGCTCATTTTCCGAGGAATAACGTGCAAAAAACCTTGTAATTTCCTGGGTATTGGAGAGATCAAGAGATGGTATTCAACGACACGGAGTTTAAAGCACAATATAGCGAGGGGAATCGGAAAGGTGAACGCCCGTGTCTCGTTGCGCAGGGGCGGGTGTCCCGGGCGACGTCATAAGAGCCGACGCAACCCGAAGACCTTTGGAAGCCGACGATGGGTTTATGCCGAGATGCAGGACAGGAGACGGCGATGGAACCAGCTCACAGACAAGATATCCGGGCCCAGGAGTTTTATGTAACACTTTATTCCTGTCGAATTCAAAGTGATAATATCTTCAATTTCCATGTAAGAGAGGAGTCCGGGAAGGAGTCCCCTCTTTCAATGGCAGGGGCGGCGCACCCAGCGTGGAATGCCCCTCCACCCCACCCCCATTCATCTGGGGAAGGTGCGACAGCCACTCACTCGCGGAAGGTGCGATGGCCACGCCGCGACTGCCCAAACCATCGCAACAATCAAAAAGATAGATGCACATGGTCGCCCTGCCCTTAAGGCACGTAAAATAAAGAAGCCACACACAACTGCCCGTCCACCGCCCGCCAAACCACACCAAGCACACAGACCACTCCGAGAGAAGCCCATGTCCGTCTCCAACTACTCCAACGCGCTTACCGAAATGGGCCCCCGGATCGGAATAGCCATCATCATCGTTGTGATCCTCGGCATCGTCGCCGTCATCCTCTACCTCGCGCGGACGGCCGTCGTCAACTTCGTCACGGCGCTCCTCATCCGCCGGAGGGCGGAGGGCGGGTCCGACGGGTCCACCGAAGGAGCGGATGGCAACGGCGGCGGCGACGGCAGGAAGCGCCCCGCCGTTTAACGTCCTGGTTAAGCCGAGGGGCTCCTGTCGGTACGCCGCGCTACCACACTACCGACAGAACCCCTGCTCGCGTTGTGGAGAACCCGAGCCACACTGTGGAGACCGCCATGCAGGATACCAGCCACACGTCCAGAAAACCTCACGCTCGGAACCCCGGGGATCAGCTAACATCGCAACCCAGCTCCCCCAGGATACCCCAACCATGGCCTCCCGACCCTCACTACGCGCCCTGCGGCGCGCGGCCTCGCCGATATGGAATACCCCCCGGGCCCGCCCCTTCTGCGCGTCTGCGCGCCAGCTCAACTCCTCGGCGCAACAGGAGGCGGACCGCAAGACTCATTTTGGCTTCGAGACCATAAACGAGTCGGAGAAGGCGGAGCGCGTGGCGGGCGTCTTCCATAGCGTCGCGGAGTCTTATGATAACATGAACGACCTCATGTCGTTTGGCTGGCACCGCATCTGGAAGTACGTTCTCCCCCCACTGCTTTCTTCCCTCGTGGCCTCGACAGACGTAGAGGACTAACAAGAATCTTCCAGGGACCAATTCGTCTCTTCCCTCGCCCCGGGCCTCGTCCCCTCCGACCCAACCTCCAACCTCCGCATCCTCGACATAGCCGGCGGCACCGGTGACATCGCCTTCCGCCTCCTCCGTCAGGCCATCGACGTCCACGCGCACCCCTCCGTCCACCTCACCATCTCGGACATCAACCCCTCCATGCTCGCCGTCGGCCGCTCCCGCTCCGAGGCCCTCCCCGTCTCCCACCAAACCTCCCTCTCCTTCCTCGAGGCCGACGCGACCTCCCTGCCCGAAAGCCTCGCCCCCAACTCGGTAGACCTCTACACCGTCGCCTTCGGCATCCGGAACTTCACCGACATACCCGCCGCCCTCCGCGAGGCCCACCGCGTCCTCAAGCCCGGCGGCGTCTTCGCCTGCCTCGAGTTCAGCGCCGTGGAGAACCCCCTCCTCAACGCCCTCTACAAGCGCTGGTCTTTCAGCGGCATCCCCCTCATCGGCCAGGTTGTTGCTGGCGACAGGGACTCGTACCAGTACCTCGTCGAGAGCATCGAGCGGTTCCCCAGCCAGGAGCGCTTCAGGGACATGATTGTCGATGCGGGCTTCGCCGTCTCGGGGGATGGGTACGAGAATCTTACGGGGGGTGTGGCGGCGGTTCACAAGGGGATCAAGCCGCTGTGAAGTGGGAGCAGGATGTATTATTAGCTTTTCTCTCTATCCTTTGTGTTCTTGTACAGTATGATGGCGGGATCTCGGGTGTTCCATTGCTAGCGGCATTAATAGACAGCTTGTGAGGGTCACTCTTTGTTTCTTGGCCCGTGTTGTGGTGTCGTATGGTCGATTACCAGGCGTCCCCTGATAAACCGCACCACCCACCGAGAAGGGAAGATGTGCCATCGTCACGTCTGTCCGCAACCCAACGGGAGGCTATCATACCACCTACCGAGTACCCAACATCAACATTGTACAACACCATGGAATACACAAAACTACGACACGAGAAAAAGGCGTCTCGAAAAGACAGTGGCATGAGTGCAAGAAGTCTAACCGCCGTCCATCCCTGCTGTAAAGAGGAACGCGTAAAAAGAACATGAGGAAATACAGAGCCCCATCGGAAACACCCGGTTCACGGTCGCCCTGTTCCAGGCAATACGCCCCAGCCAAGAGCCTACGCGATGCCCATGCGCACAACACAACGACGCAAAGGGAAAACATGGTATCTTCGCATTCACTCCCCAGATAATCCACTTTTCTAAGCTGAAAACATTGCCTCGTCCCATTCCATCAACCGTCAAACCAACCGTCTCCCCGACCCGTAGCTCCCTTCACGTAAAAAAAAGAAAAAAGAAGACCTCAAACATACCCCGCGGCAGACCATCACGTAGCCAAACGGCTAGACTCGTAAACTTACACTCGCCGCGAGCAGCGGTGCAACGACCTCGGGAATCCCTTACTACGAGTCCCCGGCGGGCGCCGAAGAGGACGGAGCGGGCGACGCGGCCCCACCGTCCTTCAGGCCCCTACCGCGGCCCCGTCCACGATCTCCGCGGCCGCCCCTCCCGCCCCTTCCGCCGCGGCGACCGCCCTCGGAGTCGCTAGCTCCGCCGCCGCCGGCGCTGCGGTAGCCACTGCCCGAGTTGGAGGCGCCGCCGCGCCCGCTGCTGCCCCAGTTGCCGGCGCCACCGCCGCGGCTAAAGGCCTTTGACTCGCGCGGCTGGAAGATGGTGACTAGGGGCCTCGAACGGTCCTCGCGGGTCCTAGTCTTGAACTCGTCGGGAAGCCTGGACATGGCGCCATCGCGCTCCTCGACGGTCTTGAACTGGGCAACCTTGTTTTGGCCGCCCCACTTCTCGATCTTGAGGATCTTAGCCTTGTCCTCGTCGGTGAAGAGATCCCTCGCCTGCTCGTCGGTCGTCACATTCATGATGAAAAGTCCAATGATCTCCTGGGCAGCGGTCTTGGGAGCGGGCGAAGCAGACGTCTCGGGCGCGTGAGAGGCCGATCCGTTCGCAGCGGGCGCAGCCTTCTCGGGCTCCTTTCCACCGGCAGCGGGGGCCGTCGGCTGAGGAGTAGCGGACTTGGCCTGCGCAGCGGGAGGCGCGGGCGAGGTGCCACTGGGCTTTGCGGGTTGCGTAGGAGGGGCCTGCTTGTTACCAGCAGGCTGGGCCGGCTGACTCGGCTGGGGGTTGGGAGAAGGCCCAGCGGAGGACGCGGCGGCGGGCTGCGTGGGAATCGGCGCGGGCTGCTGCTTGGAGCCGCGGTGAGAGAAGTTGAAGCCCTGGGCCCGCATCTCGGTACCGATCCGGCCATCTTGAACCTCCAGGACGAGCCAGCCAAAGGCAGCATCCGCGAGGTTAAAGTTCCACATGTTCTTGAACGCGCTCTCGTCGACCTGGCCGAGCGCCGTCTGGCCGGCAGCAGGGCCACCGAACGGATTTCCGCCAGCCGCAGTCGTGGGCATCTTCTCCACAATCTGGAGTGCGTTCTTCAGGAGGTTCTGCTGGCCCTCGCTCTGCTGGATCGCGGGCTCAACCTCAGCCTTTACGGTCTCCCACACGTCGTTGAAGGAGGCCTTGGACGCCGCCAGCTTTCCTCGGTAGTGGTCGAGGGTGGGGTTCACGCTGAACTCATTGTAGGAGCTGCCATATCGGAAGTGGAGACCGGCCGAGATGGAGAAGTCCGCCTTGAGGGTTACTGACAGCTGGTTCAGGATACCCTCGCGAGCAGGCGAGGCGTGGGTGACGAAGACGCGCGTCTCAGTAGGGTCGTAAACTCGATTGGCAGTATCAATGAGCTCACCCATCTGGAGCAGCGTCGTCCACATGGTGCCCTGGCCTCCGGCAATAGTGGTCCTACCCTCGCCGTTATCGAAGAGCTTGTGCATAACGACAGCACCACCCAGACCGAGAAGCCTCAGCTTAACACCGCCGAGCTCGAGGAGCATAGACCGAGCCTCGTCGATGATGTGGAGGTTGTTTACCTTGTACTCGCCGGATCGGAACCTCTCCAGCACTCGGACATCTTCGCAGGCTCCCCAGACGGTGTATACGGGCACCTCGAGCTTCAATTCGCCGCTGAGCAGTAGGGGCAGCTCGGAGAGCGGGAGTTCGGCGGAGTTGAATCGGCTCTTGACGGGGCTGGGCCCGCCCGCGATGCTCTTCTTGACGGGTTCGGAGATCAGCGGCGAGTACTGGGCGACATGCTTGAGGGTCCTAAGCACCAACTGCCGTTAGTATCGAGCCTCTTCGCGTAGGCGTTTGCGCAGAATATGGGAGTAGTAGATGCGTCTCGATAGAGGAACGTGTGTCGATAAACGTACTTTTCCGCGATCCTCTCCAGCGACGTGTCATCGTAGAAGCCAAAGTCACCGGTATGGATGATGTGGTCGGCACGAGCCTGCTTCGCGAGTTCGTTGAGGGACCGAAGGTTGCCTGCGCAGTTTCAAAAGTCAGCCCCAGAGCCCGGAGGGATTAGGTGGCACGAGTTCGAAAAATGGACGTGGCATACCTCGAACGTCCGCTATGCAGAGGACCCTCATGGGACCGGTCTGGATAACCCTTCCCTGGTTGGGGAGAAGGGGCGCAGCGCCGGGGGGAAGGTTTGTGGCTCCGTTGGGCAGGTAGCCCGGGTTGTTGTTGAAGTGTCGTGGCTAGGGGAGGCGACGTTAGCATCCAGACGCGTGGATATCGTCAGATCAGCGGTGCAAAGGTAATTCGCGCGGGGTCTGACGAGACGAGCGCAGCACAGAAGTACTCGATGCCGGAAAGATCCCCATCCGCGAAGCGCGAAGGAGGATTGATAGATCAGATGGAGCTCCAGGCGTAACGATCAAGCCAGCGCACCAGGGCAGGGGACGAGGCGGGAATCACTTACAGCTGCCATCCTCAGGGAATGTGAAGCCTTGCGAAAGGAGGCTGGGAGATGGAAGAGTTGTCGGTGGCAGGTGTTGACTGCGTGGAAACGGGAAAAAGCACCGGGCCCAAGCTTGACTTCGCTCGCTCAGACAAGGGACAAGCTCTCAGGCGTTTCGGGAACCGGACAACGTTGGCTAGTCTAGCTCGGCGGGCGGGGGGGTATCTAAAAGGGGGCGCGCGAAGGAGGATACGGCTCGAGGGCGATTAGGATGGAAAATAAAGATTAGGATCCAGAGGCGCGGAGGGAGAGAGAGGAAGAGATGGAAAGGAGGATTTCAGCGCGAGGCTGGTTGGGGTCGATGGGTGGTTTGTTGCTTGTCACGGTCGCGGGAATCGCTCCTGGCCTGAATGGGGGGGGACAAAAAATTCCTGGGCTTTCCTTCCCGCTGGGGTCGGCGCGGCTGGGTGCCAGAGCTGAGGCAAGCACCAAAGTGGACCGACAGGCGCGTCTTCAGCGGGCGGTTTTGACGGGCCAGCCTGCCAGGCACTGGACCTGTCCGATGGTACGGCCCGCTCCACCGCACCTTTCGGCGGCAGATCTTCGGCAGATTATCCAAAGGTGAAGGCCATCTCGTGGGAGCCTGAATCATGTCCCGGGCATCCCTTGCTTCCCACGCGAAAACAATCATACAGTAACCCAAGGGTCATTTCCTATGTTTGCGAGCAAGTGTCAGCCCCGTGCTCTGACGAGAGCTTCCTCAACAGGGCCTGGTGGTTTCGCCCCAACCCTGGGACCCTGTTAAACTTCGGCATCTTCCGCGGCAGAAATAGTGGGTGTACTTGTATGTTGACATCATCAATCTCACTAGCACAGTCCACAGACGTGCCAACGGTATAGCTCAGGGCGCCTAGATCAGTAATATCAGATTTTGCCCACAAAGGGTCCTGTCATTACACAGACCCTGATTGCCGACACGGCAGATTATAGTGTAGGGAGAAGGTGTACCAAAAAAAAAAGTAAATTGAGAAAGGAACCAAAGCAAAGAAAGGGGAGCCCCAGCGTCCTTACTTGCTCCCCCTCCCCCTCCTTCCCCACCAACGCCGCCTGATGCACGTAGATATTGAGCGTCGAGACATTCGAGACGATATATACAAGGAACTTTCAACCTCCTCTCTCCCCTCCTGCGTCCGTCCTCTCCTTCTCTCAACTTACTCGCTTCCTTCGCCTGACACCCCTCCAGCCTTCACTGCCGTCTCTACACACTTCCCCAAGCGGTAGCAAAGCATCACCCCAAAAGAGGAGCCAGCAACATGGCGGGAGATCTCGGCAGATGTACACGGATCCATCCCCGCTCACCACATGTCATCCCTCTCCCGCCGCCCATCCTCCCCCACACGCTGCTGCTGCTGCTGCTGTTGCTGTTGCTGCTGCTGCTGCTGCTGCTCGTATTGATAATACCCCTTGTCGTCCCCGTACCCGTCGTACCCATTCCCGTGGTCCCCCTCCCCGTGCTCCCCCCGGTCGTCGTACTCGTAGATGTGGGTGTCGTCCATGTAATCCACGCTCTCGTCCGCGGCGTGCGCCTCGCCGTACTGCGCCTGGTTGCCATCCTGTTACCCAAGTTAGTAAACACAACGCCTCTCGCAAAACCACGACGAATGATGACGGGGAGGTGTCCGAGACTTACCCGGTGGTAGTCAAATGTGTACCGGTCGATGCCGTCCCCGCCCTCCTGCTGCATCTGCTGCTCCGCAAGGTACTGCTCCTCCTGCTCCTTCCGCCTCCTCTCCTCCTCCTGCCTCCTCTGCTGCGGCGACGTCGGGATCTGCATCTGCGGGTGCATCGCCTGCACGATGGCCAGGTAATTATACATAAAGTTGCTCAGCAGCACCTGGCTGTGCAGGCTCCGCCGCGGGTTCGCCAGCTTGATGTGCGCCATCCGGTATATCGCCCGCTCCTCCAGCAGCGGGAACCGCGTCCACGAGTAGTCCACGTCGGGCCGGAGCGGCCTGTACGGCGCAGGCTCCTCCGACTCGCGCCTCGCGTGCTGCCCCTTCTTCCCGCCCCCGCCGCTGCCCTCCTTGTCGCTCTTCTTCCGGCCGCTCCCGAAGAAGGACGAGAAGATGTTGCCGTCCTTCTCCTTCTTCGAGTTCGACTTGCGGTGCGACTCCTTCTTGCGCTCCTCGTGCGGCCGGTGTTGGTCCCCGCCCTCTCCACCCTCCCGGTCCAGCAGCAGGCTCTCTCTTCCCTTGGACACAGCGTTCTCGATTGACGACTGGATCACGTCCAGCCGTACGTTGTCCTGCGCCCTCTCCACGAAGCCCTTCGTCTTGGACTTCTTGTCCTCGTCCTTCTTCTTCTTGTCGTCCGCCGAGCCCTTGAACCACTTCCAGCCCGACTTGGACGACGTGCTGCTGCCGCCGTCGTCGTCCTTCTTGCTGCGCTTCTCGGACTTCCTGTCGTCGCTCGTCTGCATGGGGATGTAGGTGAGTGCGTCGGTGCGGTTGTCCCTGCCGTCGACGGGGACGTGCCCCGAGTTCAGCCCCGCTTCTGTCGTGGCTTGGGGTGACTTCTTGGGCTGCGCCGGTTGTTGTGATGACGGGTGACTGAGCCGCCCAGTGGCGGCTTGGCGCTTGTTTGATTTGGGTGGCGGCTGCTCAGTGGGCGGTTGTTGCAGCGGGTGCTGCTGAGGTGCGTCTACGTTAGGCAACATCTGCTCGGACGCCTTTTGAGAAGATGACCTCTGGGGGAACACTCTAGAAGTGCCGCCATCATCTATGGAGGACAACGGCGCGTCTCCTATTTGGGGCACCGATCCTGACCCGTCGATATGGAATGACCGATGCGACGCCTTTGTCGTCGCTTCCGTGTTCTGCAGCGGAGGTTCTGTGGCTGTGGCGTCCGACAAGGCGTTCGATTCCCGCGAGAGCTTCTGGGGTCTCCGCAGGGGCCCAGACGGGCGGGAGACGTTTTCCGAGGTGGGTTCCGACGGCGTCCTATTGAGACTGTGCCCCTTCGGCGCTTCTTGCGGCGCCGTCTGCGCATCATCGCTCGTCTCGGACTCCGTTTGTCTCGATGCGGTCCGCTTCGAGTAGGGCGACCTCCGCAGGCTCGCGCCCTTCCGGTACGTCGTTCTCGTCGAGCGCCGCAGGCCCGCGCCGGGCGCGATCGGGAGTATGGGCAGGTCCGTATCACCCGGCTCTTCCTGCAGCGCCGACTCCTGAGCAAGCCTCTGCACCACCCTGTTGGGGTCCTTGACCAGCTCGTCCAGCGTCAGGTCGGACTCGCGATGGCCCGCCTGCGACCGCTGCCGCCCCAGTCTCTCGGCGCCGTCGACGTAGTCCTTCCCGCCGCCCCCCGAGGGGTCCACCTGCCGCGAGAGCATTGATTTCTTCCTCCTCAGGCTGCCCGAGTCGCCCCGGAGGCCGTCATCCGGCGAGAGCAGCGACTCGCCGGACCTCCTCTTGATGGACTTGACCCTGCTCTCCAGGAAACTCTGGAACTCAGACGGCGCCAGCTCGGGGTGGACCCTCGCGGGGACCCATAACAGCCGGTTGGGGTCGGCCTCGTCGTCGTCTCCCGTCGGCGCTATGGACGGCATGAGCGACAGCCCGGAGAACGGCAGCATGTCTGGGTCGTTGTTGTTTCCGACGTCCATCGACATCCTCCGCAGCGCCTGGAGGTTGCTCAGCTCCTGGCGGATGTCGCTCGGGTTCTCGATGTTGCCGAGGGGGAACTGCGACGTGCTCGGGTTGTCCTGGACGTCCTTCAGCGAGAAGGTTGGGGAAATCGGCGAGGTGGGGCTGGAGTCGAAGGAGCCGGGTTGGAGGGTCGGTATCCTCGCGGGCGAGGTCTGGATCTTCTTAATACCCATGACAGGCTCGGGGCTCAGGAGGCCGCCTGAGTCGGAGGTCGATCGGTCGAGCTGTGGGCGGCTCTCGCTCGCGGTTCCGGCGGTCCGCGCCATCTCCTCCGTGTTAGGGGCCGCCATGTAGCTCATGGGCCGAGAGCCGGCCGGCCGCTGTTGTCCTTCTTCCTCGTCTTCGGTGTCGTACAGTGTACCTATCGCCTCGGTAACATGGTGGCTCGGGTCCGATATCGATAACTTGTTCGTGTGGCCCCGTCGGCTGGCGAAGCCGCCGCCGATCTGGTCGGGGCGAGACGAGGTCTGGAGATAAATGGAATCCGAGTTAGTGGCACTAAGAATTAGATCGGGAGGAGCAGGGGAGTAGTGTGTGTGGGAAGCGCGTGTCTAGTGCGGCAGGGTCGGTGAAGGTCGCGGAATGGAGACTATGTCAAGGATGTAAAAGGGCTCGGCGTGGGTCGGACGGGCAATGTGAACGAAACAACGCCATGAGACGGAACGAACCATCATCGAGTATCTAGGTTAGCCCTCAGCAGGGCCAGTGCCCAACGGAAGCCTTCGAGGACTGTCTCTTCTCTCTTCCCTTACCCCGGCGCAGGGGGGATCGCTATCGTCCTTCTGCTTTTCCTTCTGCTATAGTCGAGACGGCATGGGTGCGAAAACGGGAGCGCGTCGTGTGCGGGCGAGGTGGGCGGGCTTCGACCCGGCGGGAGGCGGCGGCGTCGACAGCGGTCGAGGTGTTCAGGGTGCCAGTGACGCGGGCGCTCGTTCGCATGTAGCCAAAGGGAATGCCGAAAGAGAGCGACTCGCGGGACGCGCCCTCCTGAGAGGTGTCCAAAGGGGGTTCGGAGTTAACGAGCGGTGGTTTGTCTAGGCGGGCGTTGGAATGCTGAAAGGGACTAGACGCGGGAAAAATTGGCGGGCGGCGCGGGCAAACGGGGAAAAGCCTCGTCGTGTCGTTGCCGTCTTCGTCCTTGATCACGAGTACCGGGGGGGGGTTTCTTCCTCACGAGTTTGCGGAAGTTGGAGGCGAGTGCACAACGGGGCGGGCCAGGTGGGAGGTATGTACAAGTACCGTGATCGACCAGAGGAGAGGGAACCAGGGGCGGAGAAAATGTTAGGCAGCGGGAGGGAGGGTCCCCCAGCGGCGCAGCTGGGTACCCCGATGGTACAAGGTCGCGGGAGAGGGACCCGTTGGCGCCGAAAGTACCGCGGAGGGCTCCACTGCGCCGGCCTTTGCGTTGTGCCTGTAAAATTGGACGGCCTTCCACATGGAGGTATCGCTACAGGCCGTGTTAGTACAGCCCACAAGACGCCGTCCGACGTAGCGCTACCGCCCACCCAGCTTCTGTGGTGTTCTACGGGGGAAAAAAAAAGAAAGGGACGGGGCCGTTTAGGCGGGTTGGGTCATTACATATCGGGCTCCCTTTTTGTTGCGAGGATGCCGCCCATCAGGTTTCTTTCTCCCGCGACCCCGATAATTCCAGCAGTCGATTCAACGTTCCGCTCGCCACACCTCCGGAATGCATCTCCATCACGTGTGCCTCGACTTGGTGTTGTCGAGATGACACGGGCAGTATCAATTTACAAAGTGACAGCGTGGAAGAGGCTTTTAAAGGGCAGGCTCGGAGGACGACTCGGCACGGCAAAGGTGCCATGCCATGTTCAGGGAGAATGGGTCTCGGTCGGCCAATCTCGCGGCTTCATTACTCCATGGGAGCCGTGTGTTAATACCATGAATGACATCCATAAATACCATCGAGGAACCCACCAAGAACCCACCGCGAAGATTTCCGACCGCGTTAACCTCTTGGCCCGACCAGGGGACCCAGGTCTGACGGGGCGCTTGTTTCTAGACAAGGCGCCAGGGGGCAGGAAATCTCGCACATCCTGCCGACAGCGGTCGCATTTCCGCTATTCGGCCGATAGTCGCGTGCTGAAAATCACCGCTCTGTCGGTAATGCCCGTGGAAGTTCAGGACTTGAGGGGGACTTGCTTGGGGTCGTGTACAAGCCCCGCTCGAGAAGCACCGAGCATCAGCGTCGGCCGAGCTGAGTTGCCCGAGACCGAGACAAGCAGCGACAGCCCCTTTGACACGGTGACCTTACAGAAGGTCCCCACTGCGTTCGCCCCGACAGGACGGACCCGTGCCGGCCGGCTGTGCTACCGTGCGTGCCTTGCTCGCCGGGGTTTGCGGCCGATCCCATCTTCAGCCCTCTCGGATGCCGGGAGCTCGCAGGGGACGGGGCTGGGAGATTAAAGGGAGGAGAGGACCCATGCGAGCTGGGAGCTAAACGGCCTTCTGGTACGGAATGGAAGCCGGGATATCAGCTACTAACGGAATACTCCGAGCGGCCCCAGTCCAAGAATTGTTCCATGATGCTCTCTGGAACACCTCATCTCATGTTTGGGAGTGAACCCCCCCCCCCCCCCCCCCCACC
>JAGFNX010000476.1:0-15653 GCA_017657125.1 Scopulariopsis brevicaulis
GCCACCTCTCCTGGGTCCACGTCTTCCCCGAGGGCTGCGTCCACCAGCACCCGACCTCCTCCCTCCGCTATTTCAAGTGGGGCATCTCGCGCCTCATCCTCGAGTCGGACCCCACCCCGGCCTTCCTCCCCATCTTCATAGACGGCACCCAGCACCTCATGCCCGAGGACCGCTCCTTCCCACGCTTCCTCCCTCGGATCCGCAAGCGCATCCGCGTCGTCTTCGGCGAGGAGGTCGACGTCCGGAGCGTCTTCGGCGACCAGATCGACCGCTGGAACGAGATCAAGCACCGCGTGAGGGGGGATAACCCCGCCGAGGGCGACGTGCAGGCGTGGAAGGAGGCTGTGGGGATCCAGATCGAGGTTGCGAGGAGGGCGAGGGACGAGGTCATGAAGGTTCGGAAGAGTCTTGGGTATCCAGATGATGACGAGGCGCTGGGGCGCGCGGAGACGTGGGCGAAGGAGAAGGAGAAGGAGAAGAAGCCTAAGACGACGACGATGGAGGGCCACCATGTGTCGACTAAGCGGTAGTGTTGTACAAAAGAGAATAGACTGGTCCGCAAGGCCAAATTTGACTGTTATAATCTCCGCGGGCACAGCTACCAACTCTGGGGGTGGGCCTGGTGTCGAGCAGGATTGTTGGGATTACCTGATGTATGCCCTACCTCCCTCTCGATTCCGGTCGAGACTCTGCGGGATCACTCTTACGACGTGACTCGCCATGTCAGAACCTAGATCAGCGCCGGGTGTACTCTATTCATCCCCGCCATAACGTTTAAAACGACTAATACCCTCTACTCCATAACGACAAATCCTAAACCCCGAAAAGGAGAAAATCCAAACCCAACCTGTAACCTTCAAAGAAAGACCCCCGCTAGCCCCAACGCCGGCCCCTAGTTACGCCAGACCCCTACCTCATGTCCCCAGTTCATAGAGTTACAAAGGACGAGCGCCCGCCGACTTCATCCATACTGGCGCCGACCCCCTGGCGGTCGGGCCCCTGTAGGGGACTTAGTTCTCCGCGCTGTCCTCGCTTGAGGGTGCCTCCTCGTTGTCCCGGCCATCGTCGTCCAGGCTGCCGTCTTCGTACCCGCCGCCATCGCTGCCCAGGCTGCCCTCCTCGTCTCCGCTACCCTCGCTGTCCAGGCCAACCTCATCGTCCAGGCTGACCTCGCGGTCTAGACTGCCCCAGCTTTCCCCGCTAGAACTAACCTCACTGCTTTCCTCGCTATACCCGGTGTCAACACTCTCGATACTCTCAAGAACCTCCGGTCTCTCCGGTCTCTCTGGAATCTCAGGGTCTGGTTCACCCGGCCCCTGTTCCTCCCAACTCCCCAGGTCTACCTCCAGCGCCCCGAACCCCGGCTGCTCGACTCCCGGTTGCTCCAACGCCGGCTGCTCAAATAGCGGCAGCTCAAACGGCAGCTGGTCAAAAACCGGCAGTTGAACCCCAGACTGCTAAGTCCACGGCTGCTCAACCCCCGGCGCCGGAGCTCCCAGTGCTGCCTCCAGTGGATCTACCCCCGGCTGTTCCAACGCCGGCAGCTCTAACAGCAGCTGCTCGAACAGCGGCAAGTCAAGTGGCGGCTGCTCAAAAAACTGCTGCTCAACCGCCGCCTGTTCAACCCCTGGCTGCTCAATGGCCTTCTGCTCAACCCCCTCAACCCCCGTCTGCTCGATTCCCACTTGCCCAGCCTGCGCGCTGGAGAGAGCCTACCCCCTACTAGCAACAGACTGCCCCCTCTGCGCCCCCTGCCCTCCAAGCCCCCCACCACCCCCCGCCGGCTGCCCAAACAGCGTATCTGGCTCCCCCAGCGCATCCTCCTCCATAAGCGCCGGATGCCCCTCCGGCAACCTCTGGGCCCCGTGCCCCACCACCTTGAAGATGTTCGTCCGCCCGCCGTTCGTCGCCATCTGCAGCTGCTCGTGCAGCCGCGCGAGCTGGTACGTCCGCCTGATAGGCTGGTGGATGGGCGGCGCCACGACGGGCTGGGGCCTCCAGTTCGCGAGGGCGCCCATCACGGCCGCGGTCTCCTCGTCCGAGTCGACGGGGCCCGTGTTCTCCTCCTCGTCTTCCACGGGGGCGTTGGCGTCCATTGCTGCCTCTGTTACGGGTGGGATTGTGGTTAGCTCTTGGCGGCCCTCGGCGGTGGGGGTTGGGCGATGGGGACTTACTCTGCTGCTTCGCTTGGTTCTTCTTCTGGTACGCCGCGAGGAGCATGTCATACGGTAGCGATCTTCCCGCCACGGCGCGCTTCGCCCCCATAGAGTGGCTTTTGCAGGTAAGGGATCTCGCGCACGGCATGCCGTTGGCTAGTAGCACGCCACATTGGCGCTCGACATCGACGGGTCCTTGCACGGTGTTAAAAGCCACGTAATTCGCTCACGCCTTGGCCGCGGTCTATGCGCAGCCCTCAGGCCAAATCCGCCCAGGGAAGGAAACGACGCGCGGGGAAACTCACCTTTCGGCTTCGCAGCCTTGGGCTTAGCATCATCCTTCTTCTTCTTCTTATAAGGCCCCTTCTCCGCCTCCCCATCCGCCTTCCTCTTCTTCCCCTTCCCCGCATCTCTACTCGTCTTAGCCCCCTTCCCCCCCTTATCCCCCTCGTCATCATCGCTATCATCGTCCTTCTCGCCATCCTCGCCTGCCTTCCTCGCCTCCTCCTCCCGCGCCGCTTCCCGCGCCCTCTCCCTCGCCTCCCGCGCCTCCTTCTTCCTCTGCGCCTTCTCCTTCTTCACGCGCAGGCACTGCGCAATGTGCGCCTTGGCGCCCGACTTGAGGACGTTCTTCTTGCAGTGCTTGCACGATTCTACCTCCGGGTTGTCGTCCATCGGCCGCCCGAGTATAAAGGTGTCCTGCTCTTCGTCGTCGACGTGGTTCGTGCCGGGGGACATGGGGTTGTCGGCCTTCTTCTTGTCCTCTGCTGTGGTCGCACGCCCTCGTTAGCCTGCGGCCCAGGATGTTCGGGGGAGGGGGCGCGCTCTTACCTTCTGCGGAGCTGCCATCGCGCCAGGTCCCCACCTTCCCGACCTTTGGCTGCGCCTTTTTTAACTTGATGTTCCCCTTCGGCTTCTCCTTGCCCTCCTTCTTAGATGCGACCTTGATAGTCGCCTCCTCGCCTGTACCGCCGCGCGCAAGTCAGTCACATCGCTTTCTTCTATGTATATATTTCGCGCATGCATGCGCAGTATTGGTATACCGGGCGTAGTACATACTCTTGCGAGAATCGCCGTCGGCGGGCATGATCGCGTGCTCGGGCGCCCTGGGGCGCGTCGCTCGAGGTGCCGGCCGCCGGTATGCTTCTGGAACGTGCCTGCCTAACGGGGGAGGCAATCGGGAGGCAATCAGAAGGTGGGATTAATGGTTCCGAGTTCGCATGGGGACCGGGTTCTTCGATAAAGTCTATACGGTAACGAGTCGTAGCCGGGAATGATGACGCCGTATAGTGTATGCCTTGTTTGAGGCGCGACCATGAGGTGTCGTTGGGAGTGGGTTGCTTATCTCCACGTGATGGGCTGTGCAGACCCGCCAACAACTGCCCACAATTGTGTGTTTACGTGTTTGGCGGGGCCCCGCAGGTGGCCGGGAATCGAAACGCTGCTGATATTCCCTTATAATGGATGTATCGGACCACCACGATACGGATATAGTTTGAGTTCAAACGCTTTGAATGCTCGAACCTAGCCCTCGCATCAGCGACTCAGAGGTTAAACGTGTGGAAACGTATATAGCTGCACTGTATTTCCAGCGTATTATGGAGGCCTTTGAGACCGTCATTAAAGCAAGCGCGAGGGCGCCGCATGCGCCGCCTTCACGAGCACAGGAACAGATGAAACCAAGAGCGATCGATAGAACACCACATGCAAAAGACCTAACACCGCCCGCAAAACACCAAACTAATTGAGATATCGTGCCATAAGATGTTTGTCATATCCGCTTTCCTTTCTCTCTTCTCATCCCACACACCAATCGTCCTCCCTCCGCTACCCGCTCGCAGGCTTCGCCTCCACTCCGATTTATCCGCACACATCTTCTTGACGTCATGGACACTGTTCGCCCCTGATGCCGTCATAGCTCTAATCCGCAAGATCGTAACAAGAAAAACAAGATGACAAGTATATACAGTGGTGGAAGTAAGATTCGTAAACGCCACCCTTCGTCCTAGATTCCGAACATCGTACTCTCTAGTCGCCGCAACTCGTCTGCCATGGAGGGCGCGGCAGGCACGGCGGGAGATTTGAGACCTGGGCCTAGACACATGCCGAGTTTCAACTGCTCTGCAGCTGGGGTCGTAGGTGGTCTTCCCGTCGAGTGATAGATGAGGGCGGCGTTGACACCGGCGAGGCAGTTCGGACGAACACCATTCCTCGAAAGAGGTACAGTATATGCCGTAGGAGATACACTGGGGCGATCCACAAGCGAAACCGACTGCCTGGATGTGTACCGAGTCGGACTCCGATATTTAGGCGTCGGCCAGGGAAACGTGACAAGGTCGCCATTAATCCCTGGACACTCCAGACAGCCACGCCACATGGATGGGGATCGGTGCTTTGGACTAGAGGAAGCCGGACTCTGCAAGTACCCTGTAGAGTGAAACCACCATGTCAGCAGTCGCCCAATAATGCTCAGTAAGAAGACGAAAAGAGGGGCTCTGAGTGACTCCGCCGGAGAGGTGAATAAGTCCGACGCCCGTGTTGTGGCTTCACAAGGATCTAGTGAACGTGCAGCGATGCGGTGGGGTCATACAGAACGACCGCGCGCATGAAGGGGGGCAGGACTTATGGAATGGGTTCTTCAGGACATGACAGAGAGGCTCTGAGAACAGGGCTTGGCCCCGTCACATCCCGAATGGTCTAGGTGTAGTTACGATCCCGTACCTAACAATCTTTTCGTCCTCTCTTTCGCGAGGCTCGACTTGGAGACTCTTGTCGTACATCTCGTGGACGTCCCCAGCCGCTTGCATGTTGCTCAGGATATAGTCTTGCAGCTCGGGCACGGGCTGGAGCGAGTAGCCGACGTTCTGGTACTGCTGGATGTCGCCGATGACGTCGGCCGTTTTCGCCCTCTTGGAGAAGTTGATTAGGTTGGTCTTCTTGATGACCGACGGGATGCCGTCCTCGATAAAGGTCAGATCCGTCAGGTAGACACCTGCACGGAATCCTGTTAGCAAACTATTACCCGAGGCCACCACATCCGCGATACTGACCGAAGAAGGGAATGCATGGCGGGTTGGCTGCGTGTAGTGCCTCTCGGTACTCGCCAAAGTTCTTGGTGCTAGCCATGAGCTTCCGCATCGATTCGAGCACCGTCTGTGTTCGCTGGGGCACCTGGTCCCAGGTTCGCCTCAGCCGGGCAATCGGCGCGGTTCCGAGGGCGGAGATGACAGAGGTGAGTGTCGAGAAGTTGTTCAGGGTTCGACATTTCTAGAGCGCACGTTAGTGACAGTTTCCAGAGGAGGGTGGGGGGCTAAGGGTTCAGGCGTACATCCGCAACAGAGATGAAGTGTTTGATGACCACCACACGCTTCCTCACGTCCACTTGCGCGAGAATCATCTCGGCAACCCAGTTGGTCATCTGGTTCGAGTGCAGAATCAGCGCCTTCACGTTTGGTGCCGGTTCTGGGTCGCCTTCCGCGACCTTCTTCTGCCAAGTCTTGTTAAGGCACTCCGTCGGCTTGATCTTGCCGTATAACCTCGACTCGATAATGGTGAGCTGCCGCGCGAATTCCGTAACATCAATGTCCAGGAACTTGAGCTTCTTCATGTTCCTCGGCATGATGGGCGCCGGGCTGTTGGGGTTCAGCGTCTGAACCATCCGTTTTACGCCCACCTCCTTTCCGTTCAGTCTCTGGTCCAGCACCTGCATAAGCGGCGCAGAGCCCGGCGTTTCCGTGGACTTTACAGTGTCCTTTGCAAAGTTGTAGACGTCGCGGATCAGCTGCCGAGAATCCTCATTGTAGTCCTCCATCCAGAAGTTGTCGAACCAGCTCTTCAGGATCTTGACCACGCGGAACCTGATAAGCTTCTGCTTCCGGTCCCTCCAGATCTCGAAGTCGCCCTGACTAAGTCCTTCTGGCGGCTGCAGATTAAACCGCTCCACAAGGAGCTCGAATAGTTCGCGTGCGGTCGTGAATGATCGGTACGTAAGCAGGAAGGTGTCGGTGAATCCGGAGTCGAGCTTGTCGTGCCGCGTAAGCTGTTCTACAAGCGCCGGCAATGTGCCTCCCTTGACCGTGGCCTGAGCCTTGAGATCCCACGCGATTTCATGTTCGTAATCGAGCTTGAGGAACGGCGGCGTCTCGTCAACAGGTGTTATACCTATCCCAGCCTGAGGGGACAGATCTTCTCCAAGAATCTTCTTAAGCTTGGAATAGTCGCCCTTGCGGAAGTTTCCGGTTGCGGGGTCAGCATCACCAGGGCCATAGGACTGGGTGGGCAAGAGTTGGGGCCGCATTGCTGCAGCACGCGAGTCCGTCCGAGGTGGCTGGTACGGCAGGGTCTGCGCCCTAACGAGCTGCTCACGAGAAATGGAATCTTCTCTCGGCCGCATTCCGCTTTGCGACGATTGTAGGTTCATCTGGACTTGCTCGGAGAGGAGTTGCAGCGAGAAGCCGACGTGAGACGAGTTGGTTTCGAGCGCCCTCGCGCATTGCCTCACATACTCTAACCGGTTCTCCAGAGATTCACCGTGTACCTCGGCCCACTCGTCCGCAAGAGGTCCTGCGACTGCCTGGCAGCCGAGAATAAGATCAGACACATTATCATACAGACTCTGCTTGTTCGTGCTGAAATCCGCGAGCTGGGGGGTCTGGAAGGTGTTGCCCAGCGCCGAAAGATCGACCGACTCTATCACGGCGATCCAGGGCTTAAACGAATCCAACACCCTGCCACCAGCGCCGCATACACTGTTGCCGATGAGCTCGTGCTTGTACGGTGAGACGATCTTGTCCGGAGCTATGAGGTGCTTGTCGAGTTCACGTATGCTGGACACCAGCATCCGCTTGAGTTCGTCCAGCCTCTCGAGCAACTTGGCATCGAGAAGAGCGGTCGGTTCCATAGCGCCATCATCATCGTCGAGGAAGTTTGTCATGATGGGGTCTCGCGGGCCGAGGCCGTTATTTTGCCAGGAACCGCCCGTGTTGCTTCCGATCACGAATCCCGGGAACAGGCGAGGTAGCTCCTCACCCCGCTGTTGCCTCGCCACCTCCACGTAATTGAACACTCCCTGGAAGACACCCTCGGCCTCCATCAAGCACTTTTGAACGGATTCCGCGTTGGGCCAGTCGGCGGCTGCGATGTGGGAAGAGATGACGAGCTTGGAGAACTTGGACATCATGTCTCTGAAGTGGGGATAGAGGGCCTTGTTCTGCGATATGATGGACGGCTGGCCCGAGTGGTTATCTGTAGTGCCAGATCCTGCTGCCAGGAGTAATCGCAGATGGTCGGAGATGTCTTCAGCACGCGCGACATACTCAGAGCGGCGGTTGCTAGTTATCGCTTCACGGTAGCGATCAATGGCGCGCTTCATGCTCTGGACGAGGCGAGTCCATGTCAAGGGTGGTGTTTGGCCATCGTCAAACAGAGATCGCGGAATGGAGTTAGAGACGGGAAGGCTATACTGCGCCGTGGTAAAGGAAGTGGCGGACGCCATCATGGGTGTTTGAGAGGTAGCGCCGCCGAATGGATCCCCTCGGGGATTTCGCCCGATAAGCGAAACGCCATTCATAGAATCCATCGAGGTTGAGGCTGACAAAGTATTGGTGAAGGAGCTCTGGTTGCGCATCTATCAAGTTAATCCAGGGTTAGTCACAGGAGCACTCAAACGGATCATGGCTTCCCACATAGCACATGGAGAGCACGGCCTATGGAAACCCAGGTCCACCGGGATCAAACACCTACCAGTGTCCCACGGGAATTGGCAATAATATTCTCCCCGTCAAGTTCAGAAGCCGAATTCGTGTCAGAAGAGTCCTCTTCATCTCTCATCATTCCGCCTCTTGCCATCATCTCAGGAGGGGGTCGCGTTCTATCGGGTATAGAGACATTCGTCCCACTCCGGTCTCTCGGTCCAGAATCGGCCGAGGAGCCAGGGGATTCGAGGGGCAGCTCGGTTGAACGGTCTCCCGTCATCATATTGTAGTAAAACAGCCTGCCGTCGGGCGTTGCTTGAGGGATCCAGAAGTCGGACCTTGACCTGTCGCCGTTCATCGCGCCTTCGAGGGGCAAGCCGCCGGTCCCGTCGTAGTCAGATTCATCCTCATCTTCAAAGTCATCCACGTATGTTTCGCCGTGCCCCACTTCATCTTCGATCTGCTCGGCGGCGGCCGCCTGGAGAATGCTATCGGGGAGTTCGTCTGCGCTCGTGACGACCTGGCAGTAGTTGCTCGGGAACCAGCCTCTGACCCCGTTGATGACGCCGTCCCACCAACCGCTCTCGAGCTGGTTGATTACCTGTATGACGTCTCCCTCGTGGAAACTGAGACTCGTCCTGTCGTCGGCTTCGTAGTCGTACAGAGCCCGCACGTACATGGCGCCCTGAGGCGTCGTCCCGATGAGGCCGTTCATGAGGATCGTATCGGCGGAGGTGTGCGAGGTAGAGAAAGAATAATCGTCGTAGGAATCGGCGGGGCCTCGACCATCGGAGGTAGACCGGATCGGATGAGATTGGCGGGGTTCGCCCTGGTACTGTTGGTAGGATGCCTTGTTGCGCGAGCTGTACAGGTTGCTATTATGACCCTGATCGTACGGCAGCCCTGCTGTCTCTGCCGTGAGCATGGTGATGCGCACGGAGAGGCGAGGGGGCGAAAGGCGCGTCGGAGCCGGTCAGGTCCTCACTCTGCCATCAGCCTCGTGGAGAGTGGCGCGAACACAGCCGGGGGTATCGAGACACGGATTAAAAAAAAGGG
This sequence comes from Scopulariopsis brevicaulis, assembly GCA_017657125.1. Taxonomy (NCBI): domain Eukaryota; kingdom Fungi; phylum Ascomycota; class Sordariomycetes; order Microascales; family Microascaceae; genus Scopulariopsis; species Scopulariopsis brevicaulis. The sequence continues at coordinate 8,906 of JAGFNX010000476.1, forward strand.
TCGGTGCACGTCGCGGATAGCGTGGTCGGCGGGATAGTTGTTACAGGGCCAGGTGCGAAGGAGTGTGGCGGTCGAATTGTCGAGATCCGTTGAGAGCGGATGGGGAAGCCCGAGCGCCGAGCGAGCGTTACAGTGGAAGAGCGGGGGCGACGATAATACCGGAGACCGTGTCGCAAATCTAGCTAGCCGATACCGTCGGCGGGACTCGAATAGATCTCTTTCCGTTGTCTTCGTCGCTCAACGATGGAAGGCCTGGCGGAGGTCGCGATATTCGTCTCGCCCGCTGCGAAACTGCCAGGCTGTTGGAAGGAGGGGGTTCTTCGACGGTATTGCTGGGCAGGTTCCAGAGGGAGGGGAGGAGGATAATTGCGCAACGGAGCCATCTGAGTGGTGGGTTGGCTCACTCTCCCCCTTTCTCAGCCCGCGGCCCACCTGCAGCAAGACGGCAACGTTGTATGAGTACTTATGACCGCCGCCTTCCCTGCCACTATATCGAGGTAAGCAGTACCTCTCCTTGACTGCATTTCAGGAGACCCCGCCTGTCCAACAACAATCGTCCGCTCTGTGCTCACTCAGGGCAGCAGGCGACAATCTGATCACCATCCAAATCCCAGCGGTCTTGCCAGGTCAAATCGCTTTGCACACTGCTGCTTCGGTACTGCGTATGCCTGCTGCCGCTGCTTCGCGACGACTCTCGGGGCAAAAAATCGCAGATGAGCGGCTACGACTCTATCGCAATCCACCCCTGGATGCCCCGTACTCGTACGAGCCAGACCGAACTACGCAGACTCGCTTACGAGGACGACCGCCCATGCCTCAGCAGCCCCTGCTCTCAACCATGCAATTGCTTTCTCAATTATTCGGTTCGCTTTAATCAATTTGTGCTCCTGCTTTTCGCGAAACGATCCCCCTGGTCCTCAAACCGGCGAAGCTACCGCAGGCTCTTGGGTGGGATTTCTTCCGTATGCAGCCCGGCGACAATTCCACCTGTCATGTCATGGTTTTCTCTCTTTGTCCGATCTTCACAGCCGAGGTCCTCTCAGGCTTTCACGGTACCACACCTTCGGATATCAATCGAGGGATGAGGGGCAGAATCGGCTCTCCGGTGCGGGTTCCATGCCAGTTTGTCGAAGATCGACCGCCAGTCACAACCTGATACAGGCAAGTAATATGGGAGAATCGGAGGCAGGACTCCCAACGGGTTTCGACTTCCTAATACCCTTCCCGCTTTGCTTTTGTCATGATATTTCAGCCACGGCGTTCGATTTATCACATCTGCTCTTCATCCCGACCTGGAGGCTCGGACGAATGAAACCTCCAGCCCCGGCCCGACGCGTCCTCGACATTCCCCCTTTTACCCAACATCCGACTTTCCGCCCTGCGCCATGGACGGAGTCGGAGCGTCGCCTGCTCCGTCTGCACCCAACCGTTGCTTGACCTTCGGGTATACCCCTCACGCGGTTTGCCCGCGGTTTGGATCTCCTGTTACACAACAGGTAAGCTGCAGAGCATTTGGATGCGTATCATTGCGCGTCCTGTATATGCGGCATTTCGCGCGTCAAGCATCGGATCAGGCATATAGGCCGATTATCATGAAGGCTTCCCGTGCAGATACTGTCATTTGCGATAACTGCTCCGATGAGTGGTGGTACTGGCTCAGGGAAGACAAGAAGCTTCAGATGGCCAGCAGACAGGCATGTCTGCCGTAAGATATCAAGCCTGACATGTCTCGCGGGCAGCAAGCGGACATGTTTTCGCCGAGTAAAGCCAAATCTCCCGGCAACGAACAATATCACCTTGCATCACCCCGAACGGAGTATCAGCACAATTGTAGGTGCGATGGCATCAATAAGGCCGAACACAGCTCTACAAGTAGACCTCAACGAGGCATCCACCGAGTACTTCGGTTTCCCCGGAGGCCTTCTCAATGTGCGTTTTCTCTCCGCCTTATGTCCATACTTGGACGTTCCGCTGCTGCTCTCAAGACGGTGAGGCACCAACTGCTACTCTCAAGTCCCAAGAAAGGGATGCGCCCCCCCTGAAACCCGACAGCCCAGAGACGTGCCAGTGGCGTCGTCCGTGAGTTTGTGAATCAGAGCGGGGAGTCATGCTGCCCCTCGGCGCTCGGTGATGGCCGTGGCACCCCCTTGCTCGGAGGCCTTTGGAGGGGTTTGGAGGGGTTAGCGCCCCTCTCCGACGCCGTGGACACCAGACGACCCGACGCGATACGAGCAGGGATATCCCCGAAGCGAGTTGACGAACTTGAAGAGAACCGTGCTCACCGTCTCATTGGGAAACAAGCAGGATTGGCTGTGGGGTCTAGGGACGGAGCCCTGTGGGGAGCGGACGGCACCGGGAGTCGAGCCCCGGCCGCTAGTAGCAACCTCGTAGCTGAAGAGATTGCGGTCCCGTATGATTGGGTCCGTACGGAGGACCCGGGAAGGCGGAAGCCCATCGCCCACGTTCCCTTCGATCTCAATCGAGCCCCTGTCCAGATCCGCCGAATCTTCCGTCGCGAATCCATGACCGGGGGGGCCAGGGCGGCCAGGGGGCTGAACCGGACAACTCATCACCGCCAGTGTTCATGATCCCTGCCCACCGACATTTCCCTCCAACTCGGCACTTCCGCGATCCCGTTTCTTCCCGACGATCGAAGGGGCGCCAGGGGGCGCCTCTCCCCCACGTGCCATTGTAAAGTCGGTGAATCCCAAGATGCGATGCGGGCGAGGTCCGCTTGACCTGCAGCTGCCGGGGAGGGCTGGCCTTGGGCGGCGACGAGGCTCCGTTCCCATCGCGACCCTGGAAAAGGCGGTCATCGAGCCGTGCCGCCCCGGGAGTCTCCATGACCCGCTGCCATGCGGGATCCTTCGGAGAGGGGGGCGCCGCCGCGCCGCCACATGCACACGGGTGCTTGAGCCCGCGTCGATTCTGCAGCCCGCAGGCGGGTTCGTCGGAAGTTCGTGCAGGGCGTGGGCGGGCCCCAAGGGCGGAGAAGAGTTTTCGGAGATCCCTGTCAGGTTGGGCCTCTTTCAGGGGTCCCGCCCGCCCCTCGGAATCCCTTTTGGGAAGTCCCCCTGCTCAACGAGGTTGTTCACCGTCATTTCGACACGCGAAGGCACGCATAATGAGGGAATGGCCCTCTGATCGTGCATACCGCCCTGAGTTATTTGTGGAGCGGCCGGGAAACCTGCATAAGGCCCGTTGTACGAGGCAAGGACCGTCGTTCAGGCACCATGCTGGCCGCGTCGTCATTCCGTTCCAGCTATACACCCACACCAGGCCAGCTGACGGACATGTTGTAATAATGCGGAGTGCAAATCTGGAAATGCACGGGGCTGGGCTGTGGGGAGGCTTTTTTTCTTTTTGGTAAGACGGACCCAGTCGCCGACTTGCTGCGTCAGAATGGAGCAGACGCGCTGCTAGCGTCGCTCGGAAGCAATTGTGCATCGGCCGGTGAACAGCGACAGGAAGGTGCCCCGCAAAGGCCGCGACGGCCCACGGGACTTTGTGCAGCGCGATCCGCCCACCCGAAAAGCGACACCGATTCCGATCGGACCGGGCTGGGAGGGACCCCTCACCCCGTCGTCTCAGGCGCTGAACCCCGCGTTTACCGGCCCCCCCTCAGGCAATGCGACAGCAGAGGGGCGCCGTCTCCCCCGCGCCGGCTTCGCTGACAATGTCACTCTCTCACGAGGGCTTTTCCCGCACTTCCTCGGCCCAACTCCATGCTGCGGGCGTGTTAGCGTCGCCGCTTCCGCCCGGCGACCCTCCTCCGACTCCACTGCCATCCATCCCCTCCACAACCACCAGAAAGCTGGGTCGGATCGGGTGGGGCTCGCTACCTTCTCCCCACCAACACTAGGAGTCCCGAGGTCACCTCATTAAACCCGAATTGATAACTTGCAGATTGGGACTATGGGGTAATGCGGCAGAGCGGCCGACTTTTCGACCAGACACTCCCCAGGGCGCAATGTGGAAGGGCAGCCGGGAGATCGCGAGACACGCCCAAAAGGAAGTCTCGGGCGGAAAGCGCCAAGCGATCGGAAGATCGACGGGGGGAATAAAGAGACGGAAGAAAAAGCAATACATGTTATTTGTCGCACCAGAAGTCGAACGGGCCAGCGCAGCCTCCGTCGCAAAAGAAAAATCGGGGCCCGAGATTGCGCGACGGGGGGTGGAATTCAAGGAAGAACCGGAACGTGTCCATTTCGTGTTGCGCTCGCGTATTGGAGGGGTGGAGGGGTCATCCCCCCTCCCCTGCGCAAGCGACTGGCCCTCCTGCCGCCTTTCCGCTGCTGCCACCTGGCCACACGAGTTCTCGGCGGCGGCGATCGCTGCTGCTGTTTGCCGTGTCCTTGCAGCTTGCGCCTCACCAGTAGCATGCATGATGTTTGAGATTCGGGGAAACAAAAGGCGGGAGCCAAATAACGGCCCGTTGCGCTGCGGTTCGTCGTCATGGTGCGCAGCGAGCTCGCGGAGTCCAGGTCACGCTCGCGCTGGGAGGGGGGGGTTGTGAGGGGCACTCCACCTACGAGGTAAGCACTATTACGAGGTACAAGTATGGGGCGGCGCGCTGTGGTGGGGACCTCTCATGGGAGCTGACGAACAGAATCCGACAAACATCGACCACCTGCCCTGGCGCAGCTTACCAGGGTCTGTCTCGACCGAAACCGAGGGTCTGAATCCACACCAGCAAAAGTCGTGCTTCTTCGTCGTCGGGGGCGATTCCGCGCCCGGCCCCTTGCCTGGTTGCCCCTTGCTTTCCGCAGCCTCATTCCTTGCCTATTTCCATCGTCCGAAGGTGAGCTTTTTGTGGCTTCGACCCCTCCATTTCGTCCCCGCCCCCTCATCCGCCCTTTCGTCATAACACCCCTCGAACTCGTTTTAGATCGCATTTCAGCGAAGGCCCGAAAATAGCGTGGTACCCCTCCTTGCCGCGTGCGCTCACTTAGCACCATATCAAGCATCCACGGGGAGAATGCGAATAATGACACCCGCGTCATGGATTCACAAAGGGAAACAGAGGGTTCAATGAGAGATTGAGACCCTCGGCGGGGCATATTCACGCAGCCCCTGACCTCGGCCGGAGCGGCCGGCTCCAATCAACCGATGCAGAATCCCGAAGAAATTGGGGATCGGGGGCGCTGAGCCTGAGCGGCGGAGGAAATTAGGGGAGTGGGAGAGCACGCCCTCGTAATGGATCGCACCGGGAAGCATGGATGTCTGGGAGTTTGCGGTACCTCGCGCGCTGCACAGAGTACATGGAAATGAAGGAAGCCGGCCTCCGCGCCCGCGGGTGGGACGGATCGCGTGTTGCTGCTGCGGTGGGCGCCCCACTGTACTAAATTAGGAAGTATCGGCCTCTGTCCCAGATGTAACAGGCACATCCAGCTCCCGTCTGTGTTCCCACGGTTCCGGCATGCGGGGCGAGCTGCCCAAGGCACTAAGGACACGCCTCGGCCCTGCCTGCTTCGCGACCGGCCCTTGGCGGAACGCGGTGCTGCTCCCCCAGGCTAAACTGAAAGGGGGAAATTTGCGACTCCTCTTTGCTTTCTCCTGACTTCCTTCATTTCAGGGGGCCCCTGTTGCCAGAGCGCCCATCTCGATGCACTCGAGCTCTCCCTCGAACCCTGTCTGGACTGTTTGCTCACCAGCCACCGTTTGTCCTTTTTGCCATGAAAAATTTTCCAGCTCACCCTGAATACAGGGATATTATAGAGTGGTGCTGAGAGTATTGATGAGCTTCATGTGAGGCAAGCCCACGATAGGAACACGGGCCGCCACGCGTTCGAGGTAGGTGTGGCTAGCTTCAATATCGACCTTGCATTCGGGAAACACACGGAGCATCTTATGACAAAGATAGCATCCTTCTCCATCGCCCGATGTCTGCTCGCCTCAAGTCCCTCCTTTGTTGCGCTATCAACTCCCCCGCCCCCTCCTTCCCCGCAACGTCGCAGAGCCTAGGGTGGGCGGCGGCTCCATTCCTCTGCGAAGAGGGATCAGTCCTTTCGGGTGCACGAGGTCAAGTGAGTTCCCACTTCCAAGCTCTGATGGAGCCGCGGAAGCCCCATATGTCGTGTATGCTGTCATGCACCAGAAGCTGTGATGGCCAGCACCACCACCCACCTTCCCCGCTTCACCCTCATGGGAAGCCCCGCATGGTCGTGTTGGGTGATTTTGCGAGTCGCGTCCGTCTTTTCGAGGGTGACCTGGGTACGAGCAGACGGAAGCCAACGGACGCATGTGGGTGTGATTGGATGTACGAGGTACCTACCATGTGCTAGAGCCAAGAGCCAGAGAGGGGCCAGTGAAGCGCAGCAAACTGCTCTGAGCTGTGGTTGCTTCTGGGAGTCTGGAAGCGCAGGTGAGCTAGCAACCCCCATTACCGAAGAACCAAGGCTCGAGTTGCCAGAAGAAGCAATGCCGGAACCACGGTACAGTCGCACTGGGTATCTTTTCTTCTAGCGTACGCGTAAACCCCGCCTGACGCAAGAACATTGTACATTGAATCGCGTACCACCCCGCTCCCGCGGGCCACCTCGCCGTCCCGTGAGCAGTGGAGAGCTCCAGCGCGGGCCTAGGTGGGGCCATCGCGCCCGAGGTAGCCCGTACTGGAATGCCAAACAGAGGTACCCCATGCCGCTCGGCTACTAAGGTACCCCGGCGTTTCCACCCCTCCAAACCAGCACATTGGTTTTCGTTCGTCCCCTCGCTGGTCTTCCGTGTTCGTCTCCTCCCAGAACCACGC